>OMNW01034821.1:14228-30825 GCA_900303245.1 Selene dorsalis | reverse complement strand
AGCAAACGCTGTAGCGTTTTCGAAGTCAGCCATGTCTATACGCAACTGGAAACCACCAGACCTGGTCAGAGAGTAGATCCTCTGGAGACCTGGAGACAGAGAGAGTGTGAGTGAGTGTGTGTGTGTGTGTGTGTGTCTGTGTGTGTGTGTGTGTGTGTGCGTGCGTGCGTGCGTGCGTGCATGCGTGTGTGTGACTGCAGGAGCCCGTAGAGGGGGTGAAACAACATGCCACTGGACACTTTTGACTCATGCTGGATGACCAAGCAGAGGAATGTACCACTGTATCTCTTCTTTTCATGACCCCCAACACGCACACAAATGTACACTCACTCACAGAGGGAAACGTGATGCATTATCAAAATGATGTAGAATCCAGTCTCATTAATTCAGTATCTAAATATAGAAGAAGTGCATTATTCCTGTCAGTTTTATACTGTATGCTGTTGATCCCATCAATATGAACGTTCTCATGAAAGATCAACAAACGGGCGTGGTGAAGGGAAATACAGCGACTTTTGCATACATTTGAAGAGAATTATATCAATCTATGATTGTGAGTTCAATTCAATGTAACGACAGCTAATAAAGTTTAGTTAAATTGCAGTAATGTGTGACATTATATGTTTGTAATATTAGGGCTGAATAATACAAAATAATATAATACACAGTGGACAAGTTTGTTTTTATACAGGTTGATAAACCTTTGACTGCCAGTCCCACACTTGTTAGCGTGACTGGCTAACTACTACCCACAGAAGCACCCTCACTTCCCTGGCAACAGAGCTTATTATGAACTGACATCGCTCTCTAGGGTTAGTAGTTACAAACTAAATCTCATATGTATGGTACTGCCCCACTGTGAGCAACATGCAGTGTATGTGTGCATATCATCAGAGGGTAGGTTAACGCAGCTTTGCAGTGGATGCAGCTTCATTGACTTTGGGGGAGGTTGGACACCAAACACACCAGCAACACGACTTAATACAGTGAAGTATATTTACTAATTTAACTTACTGATAGCATATCATTTACATGTGCTAACTGGAGTAGGGAGTGGTCGTATTGAGTCGGCTATGTAAGATTAAGTGAAGCACAGGCTACTTATCATTTTTGAAGCATCTACTCCTTCTTCTCTGTCCATATTGTGCAGCTCGTGCAACCTTGCAGCTGCTGTGAGGCTTTCCTTTTAACATGAGAACATTTTTCTTCCTGGTAAATCCAGTACCTTATGTAAAACCTAATCAATGAGATTGCCCTGGCATTCAATAGAGTATTGATCATGGCCTCTTGGGTGCTGTGCTGTGCTGTGCTGTGCTGTGCTGTGCTGTGCTGTGCTGTGCTGTGCTGTGCTGTGCTGTGCTGTGCTGTGCTGTGCTGTGCTGTGCGACATCAACGAGTCAGTCAGTGGTCAGTCTGTTAAGATGCAGCAGTGGTTAGACTGTTAACAAAATGCTGCTGTCATAGCATGGCTGGATCCTGCAGTAAAAGCGACCTCGGTGCACTGGCCCCCCTGCACCTTAATACATATTTTGCTTGTATTTTTAACAGATCTGTAACAGAGAAAACGCTATTAGAGCTATTTTAAAAAGTGCAGCTGACAGGGTAATTACACAAAGTCAGATTTCCACTGAGACAAGTCTGATAAAACTAAACGCACGCAGCTCTCTTTGGATAAAAGCACCAACCAAATGGCATGTATTAACCTGTGGGTGTCATCTCTGCCTGTGCTGCTGTTAGTCAATGGGCTGATGGAGATCTGCATGTCTGCTCTGAAAAATCATGACTAAGTCATTTGCTGAAAAACTCTGAATAGGTAGGCTACAGGAGCACAAAGGTGTCCCCATACCTAACTGCGTGTGATTTATGTTCTCTTTGTGTGGTCTAACATGAACACAGGGAGACATTCTTGCTGTGTAATGCTACAGTGGTTAGCATGACTGTGCACGCTTTGGTGATGTCACCTATGGAGGCTCAGATAAATAGGTGGAAAGCAGTTTGAGAAACAGAATAATGTTACATAATACAGCACTGACTTTATACACTACATACAGAGCGCTGCTGTGACAAAAGAGAAGTTGTTGAGATATAATTCTAACTATGAAAATATATAACACAGATTCACAACCTGGGGGTGGGACCCTTCAAGGGCTCACTGTAAATCTGAGAGCTCCTGAGATTTTTCACAACATAAGACAGAAGAAAAAACACAGGCCTGTAGGTCTCCCACACAAATATTTAATCTTTTATCCTTGCTTTTTTATGTGAAATCCTTTCTGCTTTTATCTTCACTGGTTTACACATTTATCAAATGGAATCTGAGAATCAGTCATAGGCGGCGCTGCTTCATTTTAAAGGAATTGTTCGGCAATTTTTTTTTTTCAGATTCCCACCCAGTGTTTTTATGGTAAATATAAGGCTTTAGCCTAGCTTAGCATAAATACTGAAAAAAATGTCATTGAAACTTAATGATTTATGTGCTAGACTCAATTTCTTACCTCTTGACTGTTGCCAAGCAACAACTGCCAACCAAGAAAGAATTTGGCACATAACCCCTCTGTTTTCACCTTTGTTTGTTTGTTTGTTTGTCAGAAAAATTAATGAACCAATTTGCACTTCATGTAGTGAGGGGAAGGGCGGGGGGCCATTAATAAGCAATATAGCAATAATAATGAAGATTTGTCTTTACACTACCACATTTTTCAATACTTGTTAATTTCTAAGGAAATAATATCACTTAATAAGGTGGATGCTCTACTGACTAAACAAAGCTGGAAGATATTATTCTGTATGTTTCTGAGGTGCTGGTATGAAGACTAATTACCTCAGACAGAGCAGCTGTTTCCCCTATAGTTTCCAGTCTCTATGCTAAGGTCAGCCTACGTGTTACAGCAGGCATCTCAAACCGATTCCACAAAGGGCCGGAGTGGCTGCAGGTTTTTGTTCCAACAAACCAAGAACACACTGTTTGACCAATCAACTGTCTGAAGACTGAGATCAGTTGATTAACTGAGTCAGGTCTGGTGTGCTGCTGCTGGGTTGAAACAAAAACCTGCAGCCAAACCGGCCCTTTGTGGAATCAGTTTGACATCCCTGTATTACAGTATTGAGAGTATAGCATTACTCTGAGAGTCTTTCCCAAAAAGCCACCATTTTCCCCAAAATGCTCAACATTTGATGAGTCATAAGGTAAAACCTCTAAACAGCCAGTTTTCACTCGGGATCAGAACCTGACCTTTTGAAGTTGGGATGCTTTTGACAGATAATCAATTCACTAATTTTTCTGCACTACAACCAAATGCTTGGTTGCCTGCCTGTCATTCAGTGGCCCACATTCAAAGATATCTTAAATCCATTTAAATCATTGGATGCTACAAAACAAAACAACAAAACAGAGAAACAGATTGGAGAAATCCTGTCTCGGTGCAGCTTTGGCTTTGCCCCCTAAACTGGATATGTCTTGTTTTGTTACAGCATCACACGTCCTGTATGATGACCTCAGGCTTTGGTACCATAACAGAGGACCTGAGCTCTGTCCGGCCACTGAACCGAACCCACTTCCACGTCCCTCTGCATTGTAAGAGTGACGGCAGGTGTCTGGTAACCTGACATCATCCTTCCTTGTACGTCGACAGGTTGTAGGCTGCACAGCCACTGTAATGAATATGCACACACAACCCACCAGTCAGCCATGCACTGCCCGGCTGCTCACCACCGCAACCAGCGCGCACTGAGGCGAGACACACCGCGGGTTGGAGGCTGAGGTAGCTGGACTGCACCTCTCCGTCCTCCCCGACAGCTGTTATCAAATGCATGCAGATGTGCTCGGTTGGTAGCCTACATGCTGTGCCGCGCTGCTCGGACCACTCCGAGCTTCCCTACATTAAATCGACCACCCTCTTCTTCCAGATGCATAGCTCGTAAAAGCTGTTTTTTTTCACGCAGCCGTGTCGGCTCAAGGGCAAGCGCAGCCCAGGATTAAGCAGCGATCCTCCCCGCGAAAGGCAGCGGTCAGCGTGGCTGGGGGGGTCGGACGCTCGAGCTATTATGCAATCTTAGCGGAAATGGTCCATCCTGACACATGCCAGTGTTGTAGAGCTGCAACATCATGTGAAATCAGCACCAGGTTCTGTAGTCACCGTGACATTCAGGCGCAAAAGGGTAGCCTACTGAGACTGCTTGTAATCTGAAGGCTCGCCCGACGTTTTGCGCTCTGGACACTGTTCGTCCTCCTCTGGCGCACAGGAACACCGTGGTTTTGTTTTTTTGGATAATAGATTATAAATATCTTACCCGAGCCGCCATCTTCACGGTTGTTGTAGGCCTAGATCAGGGGTTCTGCTCGGGCCAATGATGCATAGGACAGCGGGGACGGTGGGTAGAAAAGCACGGCAGCAGATGGGTATATAAGCTGCAGCGCACCGCTCTCTGATTGGCTGTTTGTAGCGGAAGCGTGCCGACGGGGATGTGCCCATTAGCTCGCGTGCGATTCAGGAAGCTCACTGGTCTTTGCCTCGCGCTACGTCGACACTTAACGATGCACATTGAAAAACGTAGCACGTGTAGACTGCACGCATTAAACCGGTGCTCTTATATTTTATTTATTTTTTTTCAATTAATGTATGAGTCCCACTCAGGCTGTAAATGTAACTACGTCCATTAATCTCACCACCCCACCACTACATAACCACCACCTGTTATTTCCTCCACATGATCAGATGACAAATCTTTTATTTTGGTAAATATTACATCTACCTCAGTTCCGCTGCTTCAATGCTATAGACAGCGCCCCCCATGCCTCGTGCGCAGCGTCTCTTTATTTGAGAGGGGGGGGGTACTGTTGCAGCGCAGTGATAAAATCCCGATGAGACAAGAATCACAGTATAAACACTTGAAATGAATGTGAACGATGACGGAAGTGTACAAACACCATGTACAGGAAACAGCCTATCAATAGACGCCTGGGCGTAATGAGAGTAATTCAATTACAGCTCCGCCCACCCGGGCTGCCCCGAAAGGATTCAGCACCACGGACAGCAACACAGCCAAACAGTGGATGACGAGATGAGACACTACTGCAATAACACTATGCCACTGTCTTATGCTGTTTCAATCAGTTTAGTCTGTCTTTAAGGCAGTTTCAATGGATGGCATTAGTTTCTCCATAATGACTCCTTGTTAATTCCATATCATCATCTTAGATATATGAGAATAGCTGCCCTGACACCACTTAAGCAGAATATTTTTAGATAAATACAAAATCATGATAATATTTCATCATCTCATTAAATAAATAAAAAATATTAGCCTATAGTAATAGTCTATAAAATGTTTAAAAAGGGCAGTAATGTTTTTCAAGCTAGTCAAGCTGATATGATGAAAGTAGACACTGATAGTATATTTGATATCATTTTAAATGACCATAAAAAGAACTATTAGTTTAATCATATCAATAGTTCTGAAGGAAAACAGTGGGTGTTCATGCTTCCTCTTTCAGAACCATGGACAGCAACAGTCTGACAAACCCAAGACCCTTCGGCCTGTCAGGAAACTTCTTACTGTTCAATTTATTCTCCTTCATGGTTTTTAAATCCATTGCCTTTTGTTTACATTACATGATTGTACGTCTCATTTACCTTCATTTACAGTTGTGACTTAGTAGGTAAAGCATATCATCCACTAATTAAAGAGTTTCTGGGCAGAGCCATTCTTGTGCTGAAGTGTCCTTGGGCAAAATAATTAACCTAATATGACTAGTGATGGCTGTTTGAGTGGGTGCATGTGGTGTGTATTGTAACACTTAGTTAAACTCTCAATATATGAGGAAAACATTGTACAAAAATGTGCAATCTAGTCACTTGCTGAAGGAAAAACTCTCTGGTAATGTCAACCTTTTGTCCTGTGGGGTAGATAAGATTTATAAATCTTAATTGTGATTCTTTAGAAGCGATAAACTTCCAATGAATCACAGACATTCTTGTCTTTACTTATGGAAACATTTCAGAACAGATGTGTGTGTTGATTAATGTCCCTAAACTAATCAAAATAGCAGCTCAGAAACATTGGTGATTGATATTTGAAACTGCCTATTAGCAGCACAGCTGTAGTGGCTGGATGGTGGATGAGGGAATCAAACCTGAAACATCTTGTTAGGGGAAAACTCTTAATATAAGGAAGCCATCACATTCATGTTTTAAGTTAATCATTTACTAAGCAAAGCAAAAAGACAAATAAACTGATATTAATTCTTGGTTCGAGTCACATTTGATTAAACAAACTGTAAAACTTCAACTAGAGGTGAAAATTCAGAATTGTTTAGCTAATTTCTTTTACAATTGCTTTATTCCTAACCTTAACCCTGAACATTCACAATCTGCCCAATCTAAACTAAGCAGTCGTGTCTCCATTCAAATGTGCCTCAGGACATACGAAAGCATATAAACATATCACAGTTCCCATCATGCTCAGGGCTGATTCTGTTTTCAGTTCAGTACATTCAGTATGTTGCTTAGTCAGGGCTGTTACATTCACTTCAGTGGAGTAATGGCTAACATCTACTGATTCAGCCAGGGTCAATGATAATTCAGTGTGGGATGCTACCATAGCCTAGGATTTAAGTCTTACCTTTGAATCTTTGATGAGTGACATCACTTTGAATTTGCACACTGTTCCTATTTGATATAGGCATATGTCACCTCCATACTAAATGATTCTGTATAGTCAGTTTTGTTTAGATTTGTTATTCACTAAACACATTTATTAAACAGAAACTAGCTTCACCAGTTGAGTAAGCTGAAAAAGAGGACTGTACTGACTGCCTAGCTTGTATTTTCCCAAATCATGTCAGAGTATCTAATCATATGGTCTGACATGAGCTTTTTCTGAGGCTCTCACAGGCTGTCATCTACCTGGTGTTGAAAATTTCTGCAACCCAGCCCAAATTAAATCCATCTCCAGTGGCTCTCTTTTTGCACCACAAAAACCATCTGTCAACACTACACCCACTCAGGTGCCTGAGTCAGCATGTAATAATTGCATTGCTTGTTATGAGGCTTATTTGAGAAGGTCTCAGCTTCTCAACATTGCACAAATAACATTTGTTCCCCCAGTCAGTTTCAATTGCTTCAACACCACACTACTGCCTTGCTGTGGTCAGACTAAGAACTGTATCCAAAGGCCCATAAACTCTGTCTGTGTATGAGAGTGCATGAGACAAAAATAAACAAAGACACCCATGCTTGTAAAGGTTTTTATATAAAGTACCTGTAACAGTTGATCAAATTATTCTTATTTCTCACATACATATTCATACATCCACATAGTAACAGACTGCAGCATCAGCACTCTAGTAACACTAGTAGCCTTGACTTTTGTTCAACAAAGATTTTTGTTTACACAATATGATTCACAAATGAAAAGGAAGAAAAACTGTAATAACTTCATCATCATTATCATAAGCTTCATATGTTACACGATAGTTTTTGTCTTGTACGTGTTGCAAGATAAAATATGGCACATCGTTATGAGTTGATCGATGATGAGAGGATGTACGGGGGAGGTAGGGGGGGGTTTAGTCAACTCATGCCTCTCTCTGTAATTCTAGAGAAAGGTTCATTCATAGGACACATTTCCTTTCCTTGCCGTCTTTGTCTCATTTTGTGTGCTGCCCCTGCACAGCTGGAGGGGCTGAAGCAGGTGGAAGCAAAAATAGTGGAAGATTTTTTTCCTCATCAGTTGTTTTGTTTTACATACAAATACACCATAACTCCTCCCTTCTGTCAAAAGCTGTCATTTGATATCTACATGGTATTGAATGGCCGGTGTATAATACTATGATACAGAGTGTGCGTTGTGTGTATTCTCTGAAACAGGGCATCAGATCTGAATTTAACAGAAATGGTGGAATTGACTGTTCGGTCAGAGTTTAGCCACCAAAGCATTATATGACAGGCCTGTTACACCTTATATTTCTATGCATGTTGAGGCTGTAGAAAAAAGTAAACATATATGGCATTTGAAGTGACATCTTCTTTGTTAGTTTTTCCTAAAACCATCAAAGGTGGCAGGAGAAGAACTGGATTCAGCTGTGTGTTCAACAGCTGCAATCATTAACATGTGTGGCTAACTGGCTTAATGCCTACAGTAGTAACCGAGCATTATCTCCAGGAGCAAAGAGCACATACATTAATGTGTGGGGTTGCGGGGTTACACTAAAAGAAAAAAAAAAAGAAAAGCCCCATTCACAACGAAAACAGCAACTGAGTGTTATTTCATAATAATCTCACAGGCTCATGTGCACCGCTCTGCCCTGCTACTTGTTGAGTTCGGGCAAGTTATCGTGAAAAAAATAATATGATCACGCATTTTTCCAAATCACAATTACCACATCAGCACTATGAGCTTTTCATTGTAATATAAGACCTATAGTGTTTTTCTACATGGATCTTCAGCTGGTGAGAATGCCAACATTTCAGCAAGATGTAGCCACTGGATGTATATTTAAGAGCCCTTTCACACAATTCGACCAACTCACTGAGCTAGTATTGGCTTCAGTAACTAGCTACAGCTGAGGAACAGCTGTCATTTCAGCCAACAACTTCCATAGCTACCAGTCCTTCAAGGGCCCATTGTTTGGAAAATTACTAATAGGCTTGATAACATAACAGATGAAACAGTGGTAACTAAAGGTGGTGTGGCTGAGCTAATGGTCAATTAAATGTTGAGATTAACACAACAGAATCAACTAGTAGCAGCTCTCATGTCAACATAAACATTTATCATTCCTCTGCTAAATCCGTGTCGTATTCAGACTGTAGAATTTAGCTCTATCTCCGAGCTTTATCACTGTCTCCATGTAACTGCTGAGCAAATTTAAAGTGAACTTTTGAAATGTTGCAAACAGAAACACAAAAAAAGTTCCCATCGTCCAGTCTGAAACGAGTAAACCACGCTGCGTATGATGCAAGTGGCTGCAACAAACAGAGCAGAGGTCACCAAACGCAAACTAAACAAGCTGTTTTCTGATAAAGAAGGAGAAACCAAAACTGTTGCCTCTGCAAATCTATGAGAGAAAAGCTAAAAGTTGCAATTATCCTTTGATGACAGTGTGTGTTGACCATCAACCTTTTCTAATGCAATACTTGAAAACACATTGATGGAAACATGGCTGCTGTAACCTCAGTTCACCAGATGTCTTATCATGGAAGTGAGGATTGGTTAACTTGCAGTGATATAGTTCCTACCAAACATTACAGTCTGGCTCTTGAAAGTACAACAACTTAAGAAAGCAGAGATAATTCAAACAGTCGTCCTGGGAATGCTTGTCTACTGTTCTACAACCCATCAGAAACAGCTAAGGACAGAGGACATGTAAACAAGCTCGTCTACCATGGATTCATTCTTCATGTGCATATTTGTCTCATGAGGTCAGACTCTGGAGCAAGGCTACATTTTTCTTTTGTTTTTTTTTCTACAGCACGGCACCTACCGCGGCCCAGTGGATGATCATATGAGCACAGAACAACACCGGAGTTAAATCACCTGCATCGTGGAGACACGCAGTCTGTTAACACGTTTTTTAAAATCCCATTCTCCACATTATTTTGATTCTTTTTTTGTCGTCATATCAGAGTGAAAGCCAAATATGTTCCCAAAGAAATCATAAACTCTTGAGTGCTTGTTGTTTACTCCAATTTGGGCCTTTACATTTTGCAAAGTGGCACATAAAATTTCCCTGTGTTTTAAAATCACTCTTAAACAAAGTCCCACTTTTCTGGCCTATGTTGTCATACCCAATACCAGATATAGCAACACTGTGTAAAAGCTTATTCACAAAATTCCTTTAAAGTCTCTCTTGAGTTGAGACTTTGAGTTGGCTCATGTTTCTTTGTGTTTTGTTGTCATTGTGTTTTTTTATTTTTTTATTTTATATGAAATAGCGAGTCTTTAGAATGATATGGCACGAGATCTCAGCCCTGTGTGAGAGGGCAGAGCTTTTTTAAAACTGAAGACAGCCCGTTGGCTGTGATCAGACTTGGTGATGTGACATCATCAAAGCAAGGAGAGAACATGTGGAGTATCTGTATCTTGAGTTCCTGTTGTAGTTAACTCTTCATGACTGTAGTCTTCTGCTCCTGGAGGAGTTACTGGATTTTTCTGAAACTCCTTTAAGCCCTGACATCTGAGAGGGGGAACTATTTAGTCTTTTAGGGCTCTTTCAGATCCCTAAAACCTAAGCACAGTGGCAATCTTGATCATGGACCGATAGTTGGACTTGCTTTTATGTGCAATGAATGCACAGAATAGTCATAGATACAGTTGGCCTTTCACACATTTCATTCCAGAGTCCTTATGCTGAGTGGATGTCACATCACTGAGCCTAGCTCTCAGCAGTTCAGCAGAATGAATGCTCAGTCTCTTCTGTAACATGTGGTGTGGTGTGCCCAACACAAAGCAGCATGCTAGGAAACCTATAGAAGCACACATGCATATCAAACAAGTCGGTGAATAAGTAAGCCGTCAGGTCAGTGGACCAGAGAGTCTCTAAATATGGGACAATTGGACTGGACCACACCAGAGAGGCAGGACAGGACCAGTTCAGACTGGACTGATGGATGGAGATGTGGTGTTGTAATCTGTCCTGGTTGAAGAGAGTGATGAGTGGGGGGTTAAAATTAGAGAGGACGGGGGTTGACGCTTCAAAAAGCAGTCCCTCGAGCCTCGAGCTGGAGACAACAACGTCAAAGTTATCATGGAAGAAAAGTCACATCTGCACTTGTAGCATCTGCCCCCGCCCTCACAAATCTGGAACATCATCAGAATTTCTTTCCTTCTGGTGTTTGTAGCCATTGGTTGAGACAGATCACATGACCTGGCCTCTGAACATGTCCTCCACGATCAGGCTCCACCAATCATTCAAACAGTTTGAAGCACACAGCATGAGTGCAGTGTTTTAAAACAGGAATCTTTCTTTCTTTCTTTCTTTCTTTCTTTCTTTCTTTCTTTCTTTCTTTCTTTCTTTCTTTCTTTCTTTCTTTCTTTCTTTCTTTCAATACTACACTTTCCTGTGGTCGTTCAGCACCAATATGGACTGCAGGACAAAGTGCAGGGGAGCAGGAAGGAATTAAATAACTCCTTGTGTAAAATATATCCCTAGAGGGGTCAGTATTGCATTTTCCCATGTTTTTTGTGAATGTAAACAGCTCACAGTAGGGCTTGTTTCATGATTACTAATCTGTGCCCAAAGGATTAGCATTTTGTACTAAAATAAATACCCGATCTCCCAATTCATAGCAGATTTGGCTAGATAAACCCAAATATTCCCTCAAAAGTACAGTACTTTATGTAAGATGCGGATCAGCAAATCCACTACAGTATCTGGGACGTTAATTTCATGGTCTGACTGATTGTGTTGTGGTTGATTCTGGCTCATCCGTGTCATGGTATTGGTTAATGCTCTGTAAGTATAAAAGTCGACGTTGCAGCCAATGTTGGTGAGTGCAATAAGCTCGGGACAATATAGGAATAAGGTAAAATGGAGTTGGCAATAAGCAGGTGGTCATGTGCAAGGACATATGAGGTGACCTCATGCAGCGTGGTTCTTATTTTTCATTACCCTGACATTTCTCTATAGTGAAAATGCCTGGATGCTTTCACACAATATCAATATCCTGTATCTTTATATTTATAATAATATTCACCATTATCTACCGAAATATGTGTTGTCTGGCGTTTCTAACGCTTTGTTTTTTTCCACCTCATCAAGGGACAAAAAAAAAAACTTCAATAGATTTAATTTCTTATCTCACTAAAACAAAGTACAGGTCAGACAGATGCACATCTGTGGGCCACAGCCTGAACATAAAAAACAATGTTTATCTCTTTCTCACTTCCTGTCAATGTCATATCATGACCCCTGCTGGCCAGGTATTTGATAACAAATGGCTTTCCTTGTCTGCGTTGTCATTTACATTGTTCTTGAAAAACTAAAGATCATATCTCGGTCTTAAAGCTTGTCATTGTCACATCCTGAGCCAAGCAACGCAGACACTGAATACCAATAAGTCACCTGTCAGATCCAATCGTGTCAAATAACGTGTCCAGCAGCTCCATAACAACCCTGATTTTGTCTGATTTGTTTTGGTAAAGTGGCTCTGTGGGCCCATGTCTGCCTTCAGACAACACACTGCAGTTCTGTGTGAAAGCCTGTCAGTGTGAGGGGGTTTATTACCAAACTAAAATAATTTTAAAATGTTGAATCGCAGAAACTCTTAGGGAATTTGGTTAATGATAAACCTTTAGAGACACCAGACAACAGCACTGCTCCAAGGTAGCACTACGATTCATTACGTTCGTCCATCTGTCCTTAACCTATGAACTCAATCTTTCTAACCATCCACTCCCCCCTCCCAGCACCCTCTTATCGGTCAAGGCCTATGAGGAGT
Source organism: Selene dorsalis (assembly GCA_900303245.1). Lineage (NCBI taxonomy): Eukaryota > Metazoa > Chordata > Actinopteri > Carangiformes > Carangidae > Selene > Selene dorsalis. Next base: position 18,385 of record OMNW01034821.1, on the reverse strand, counting down.
TTGGTCTTCTCCTCTTCTTTCTTGCTCTCGTTCTTCAGGTCAGCAAACACCTGGGTAAAGAAGTGCGGGTCGGTGTTGATCTGGAGCATCTTGCCGCTCATGCGGTTGATGATCTCCAGGCAGCGGTCCCAGAAGGCTTCCTTCTCCGCCTCGACGAGGAAGGGCTTCAGTGGGTAGGAGATCTCGTTGCCCATGTAGGAGTAGGATAGGTAGAGGCAGGTGAGCAGCGAGGCCTGCAGCTCACGCTCTGAGGCCACCTCAGCTGAGACCACGTCACGGCACAGCATGTAGAGGAAGACCACGTTGGCCGGAGTGATGAAGCCCTGGTCCTGCCAGCCCTGTAGAAGGAGGGAGCGGTCCACGCTGCGCAACCACAGCACCGGATCTGTTGGGGAAAGACGCTTCAGCCGGTAACACCGACGGCACAGGAACTCACCTAGGCTGCGCATCAGTTCGCTGGTGGAGGCCTGGAGGGAGTACAAAGAGAGAGGAGAAGTTGAAAGAAGGCAAAGAAGGGAAGGGAAGAAGGTCTGTGCTTTGGTGGAGGGACTGGAGATCCATCCATGAGTTGACAGAAGTCCTAATTTAACACCAAATTTTCTGTAAGTAAGTTCAGGTTACCTGGACAATGACACGTTTTGGTGTGCCTGCTGCAGTAGACGGCTGGAGCCCGGAGCCTGTGAGGGAATTCTTTTTGGCAGCGACAGTAGCTACGTTTGCCAGGGTCTTGGAGGTGGGCAGGTGGGAGGAGGTAGTGGTGGTGGTGGCTGAGGGGTCCTGGCTGGATGTGTAAGATGAAAGGTTAGCGCAGGACTGAGACTTCTTCAGCTTCAGGCTGTTGGAGGCCGAGTTGGCCGTGGCGGTGGCGTGACCCTCCGGAGAGCTCCCTTTCCCGCCCTCCCCGCCGTCTGACTGCAGCTTCTTGGAGCCCTTCCTCTTCGCTGATACCGCCACAATCCGTTTCCATGGCAACACGTTGATGATGGAAGGCCGTTTGAGGGACTTTGCGGCTGCGGCGGCAGCATCCTTGGCATTCTTACTATTCTGGACCGCTGTATAGTGGCCCACTGTAGCCGGGCCATCCTCAAACAGCGCTGCCTTTCGGTAGCTCGGAGACAGTGACAGTACCGTACCCATGATGCCTTGTGAAGGTTAGCAGAAGGGGACAGGTGGAGTAGGAAGTAGGGGGAAAAGCTCTTTGATTGGTCTGGACAAAGAGCTTTGAGGAGTGTCTCACTTTTGGAGGAAGTTAAACCTGTGAGCAAAGAACAAGACTTTGTTAGTTATATTACAATAGTAATCAATACTAAATAGTGCCAATCAACAAAAAAAACATAGAGTTAATCAAAGATAATCTATTGCCCAACAACAAGGTCCAGTTTCAAGATCCGTTGTCATGGTGATATGACAAGATAAATCTTTCATGGTGACATCACGGTGGTCCTCTTCCCACCATCCCGGCTCTCTACCTGCTGCTTGTTGGAGCCCTTCCTCTTCACCAATACAGCCACAATTTGTTTCCATGACAACACACATCTGGTAGAAGGCCTTTAAAGGGACTTTGTAGCTGTAGCAGGTACAAGTTACCATGACAACTGAGAAAGCTCAAACCCTTCAAGAGGACAGTGAGATGAGAGGTTAAAAGCTCTGTAAAAACAAATCATTTTTTTCAATGAATATCCAAAGCCAAACATGATCTCTAACTGTTGAGTGACTGGTGAGGTGAACACTTTCAAGCTCTGCTCTCGGCTCTTCCAAACATTTCAGTCACATTTCACTGTCTTCCTCAGCTGATAAAGTTTGCTCAGTAACTGTCTAGATAGCTGTTTTTTAGCTCATTGTCCTGTAACTTTCTCCCTCAGAATCAAGATAAATAAGCAAAGTCCAGTGATAAGAAGGGACCTGCTGATGTTTTTAACGCTGTCTACATGGAGAGTGAGTGAGGACAAAAAACAGAGCAAGGTCCATTTAATATATCTCTCGACCTTTTCCAAAGCTTATGGAGGCTGCACTGTATCGATCTAACCACCCTATAGATAACTGTTTCTATGGTGATATAGCTGTCTCCCAGCTGCCATGACAACTGAGCAAACTCCACACTCGGGGTGTTGAGGTTACTGTAATTGTGATATATAAAACATATGATAACAATACACACATGATAATATCATGATGGTTACAGACTGTATCCATCTCCACACACTCATATTTAACTCTAATCCATTTGTTAAAAACAGAGACACATATAAAGATATAAAGGTAAAGATATAAGTAATTGTATTGTTAACATTATGCTAAATGTTCTATTGATATAATTATAATATGGTTACTTTGAATTTTTTTGGCCATGATAGTCATGTAGTGAAAATCTGACTTTGTGACATACAGCTACTCTGTAATGAGAGGAAGACATGGAGAGATAGAGTTGAAAGTGTGCAAAAAAGCTACAATGGACTGATTTTTTTTTTCCTATTTATTGATTTTGTGAAAAAAAGGAAAAATGCCTGCATGACATTTCCCAGACCATGAAATGTGACTGAAAGCTGCATAAAAAGCCAGCAAGCTCACCTTGAGTGATGTGGTGTTCTCACTTGATTGAATAAGAAAAATAAGAACAAACTTAAATTGTGAGATTTTTGATGAATTATTAAATATTTACCATGATCAAATATGAATTTACAGATCTTAGAAAACGTGAGTGAATGATTATTTCATCATGACTGAAAACCTGAATCGAAATTCAGCAGCTTGCTTCATCAATATGCTGGCATTCCTTTACAGTATTGTAGATGGACCACATCAGTAGGCTACAGTCTCACATAGGCCACAAGAAATCAGATGTGTAGTTTTCTCTATGGGAATGAGCTTTCCTCTGCTGTTGAGTGGAATCTGCAATCTAATTTCCATTTGGTTTTGGTTTTAATCTGGAGCCTTAACGTCTGTGATTAAATCTCGTTGCTGATACCTCTCCACATAAAGCCTACCGCTCACGTCAGCGTAACTCGGGCCTGCCGCCCCTCAGTGTTCATCTGTATTATATAAGAAGCAAGATAAGGCCATGGAGGCATGAGAAAGAAGTGTGCACAAGCATCCATCTTAGCTTCAAAATGGAAGCCTTGAACGCCCCCCTCCCCCCTGCAGACAGCCAGCTTCAGAAGCATCAAGCTCTCTCCCATGCAAACACATGATGCAGAAAAACTGCATCTGAATATAAAAAAACAGAACCATAATATATGGTGTGTGTGCGTTGTTGGCTTTTGAGCATCACGGGGCCCTCTCGGGAGGCTGCTTTATGTTTTCATATGCAGCTTAAAATGGCTTTTGTCACATGCAGCAAAACAAGCCTCCATGTGTCCCTACCTTCGAGTTAATCGCCTCTTCTTTTGAAATCCATGTATCACACCCTGACCCCCTTTGCTGCTGAGCAAAATGTGGTCAAAATGTGAAAGCGCTTTCTGACCCGTTCTGCTCGGGTTCCACAAGCTGCCCGGGGTCCAGGGCGTGAAAACGGATCGGTCCCTGATGGAGATGTTTGGGCTACCCCAGGCCGACAGCTTCGTCTCCCTGGCTGCTGCTGCTGCTGCTCTTCCACTCTCTGTTAATTCTTCATTTATAGAAAGTCCCTCGCTCGTCGGTGGGAATACAGAAGCAAAGCAGATGAGAAAAAGTGCTTCAGTCCTTCGCTCGCAGCGAGTAGGAGGATGTCTTCCATTGAGAACTGCAAATCTATACGGTCACGGCCACTAATGTCCCGCGACTATACTGACAACCTCGGACAAACCTCCCCCCCAGACATCGATACATCAACACGGATGGGTCTGAAAAACCTTGATCAACACAATGGCGGAGAATACCAGGAGAAAAAAAATGGCTACTATGATTTCCAAAAATAGATTTGCAGCTTATACCCTCAGCTATGCAAACCTGCCAGAGAGAGGGAGAGAGAGGGGGGAGAGAGAGAGAGAGCCGTTGCTTTGATGCGGGCATCTGCAGTTATTCGGGTTGGATGTGGGAGAGAAACGGAGGCTCGTGATTGGCTGCTGCCGGGGGATGCTGCTCTTGCTGCTGGTCGTCTCTGTCGCAGCCTCACCGCTGAGGCCATTGGCCGCCGACGGGCTCCAGCCTATCGGAGAGGGCGCTGTCCGAGGTGCTGAAGC
>OMNW01034821.1:0-14073 GCA_900303245.1 Selene dorsalis | reverse complement strand
GTGCTGTTCACTTTACATCTGCCATCTTTTATGAGGGGGCGCTCCTCTCATTGTCACGGTGAGGGTGAATCATCCTCTCAGACTGTTTACAAGAAATTAACAGGTGGGGGACTTGTAGCCTACTTTACACAACGTCATCATGAATCTTTCTGCTGAAGAGGAAAATTATGTTACCTGTCCCCCATTAGGTTTATCTGACACATCACTTTTCAGTTAAGACTGAATTAAGAAAAAGCTCGTGGCTTTTGTTTTTGTTTTTTTTTTTTGCTTTTTGCTTTTGGTCGTTTGTGTTTTCATACAAACAAACATGTGGTGTCTATGTGATTTTAATCAGTTCAACCACACCACAGTTTCAACACTAGACTAATGTTAGCTCCACCCTGAGCAGTAACAACAGTAAAAGACTGCTTTTTCAGTGGGATTATATATATATATCCCTATATGTATATAATGTAATGTAATTGTCTTTCTTCATTGCCCTTATGAATATTAAATTAACAATTGTTAATTGTCCTCACAAACCTGTGAGGAGATTAATTATTCCTGCTTCAATATATCACTCTTTTGAAGAATGAATGAATAAAGAATGTGGGTTTGAAAGCAGCTGATTTTCATCAAGTTTAGTGACTTACGAGAGAAAAAGTTTTCTCATTTGCTCCTGGACATCATAACTTTTATCAGGCAAGTATCAGAAATATTGTATGCATCCCATAGACTTTATGCTGTGATGTCCTCATGTTCTCTGGGCTCTGTCTAAAGCTTAAGAAATATAAAACCTCTATTGATAAATAATAAAGTAATAACCTTACTCAATAAAATGCTTTTTTGCTGCAGCACAAACCTGAGGAGTCCAAAATAAAGCCCAGATAGTTGTATGACTCTTATTAGTGACTAAACTATGCTAACACTTCGCCCTCTTTGGTCATTTTTAATTGAAAAAGACACAGCCTTATTGTTTTAACCCTCATGTTCATGTTGCTCATGTCTCACTTCCTGTTTTCTCCTCTCCCAGTTGCAGTGATGCCAAGGTAATTTCCATGTGAAACCTTCATCACAGTCTTTGTCACATGACTGATATTTGTCTCTTTCCTTTCACCCTCAGCTATATAGAAACTCTCTATCTCCATCCACCTCAAAATTCACTGATCTTTGTCTCCCCACCACCCAAACCTGATGCAGAACATCAGCGGGTGTCATTCCCTGTAATATCTCTGGATGAAAATAATCCATTGTACAGACAGTGTGTCATCCAGAGCACCACTAATGGCACTAACTCCCTAAGCTTTTTTAGGGAGTGTTGAGGCGAGCGAGCTGGACGGGGGATTTATCTGAATGGCTTTCTTCCCAAATATACTGCTCTACCCAGAGGCAAAAGAGGCCAGTGAGCTGGAAGAGAGGGGAGGATTTGTAAAGCCTCTGATAGAGGATGCTGCATCTAAGTGCTGGGAAGAATAATAGCTGAGCCCTGATACATCACAGTGAGTCACCTGGCTGAGTGGGCTAAGAGGTAGAGCTAAAGAAAGAAAGCCCAGACGCTTTTGCATGTTTTGGATTTCAACATTAAATATTTTACAGAGAAAAATGTCTCAGCTGGACCTGGGTTATCTCCTGTAAGGCTTATCAGTGTGCGAGTGTCGTGTATTTATGCTGCAACATGTTCAGCCTTAAATTGTCTGGCATTGTGCATCAGTGTGCAACTCCACATCCACACACATAATGAGAGACTATGTCGGAGAAGCAGGTGGAGAAAGTGAGACAAGAAGGAGAAGTGAAAGCTGTTCGGTGCTTCAGATGAGATAAGCATGAATAGCTGAGACTGTTATACACTTTTTATTTTGTTTTCCTTTTTTCAACTTCAGTTGCACATCAGTTATAAACTTAGTCAGAGCCTACTTCTTACAGCCCTTAATTTAATCTGTAATGAATATAGTTATAATATTATCATCAAGGTTTTGCACTGAGCCTTAACTGTTTACTTTCACATTCATATTCATTAATCCCTCTTTTGTTTCTGTTATTTCAGTACTGTCAACTGTAAAGGGATATTACAAGGACAAATACACAAATAAGCAGATAGATAGATAGATAGATAGATAGATAGATAGATAGATAGATAGATAGATAGATAGATAGATAGATAGATAGATAGATAGATAGATAGATAGATACATAGATAGATAGATACATAGATAGATAGATAGATAGATAGATAGATAGATGTACATTTGCTGTTATGACTTTGCACTGATCTGAAATATTATTTGGAACATTATGCTAAAAAATAATCAAACTGATTCATATTTTCAGATGTAAAAGTTTGTAAAAGTCATCACCTCATTAGATAATTGTTAAATTGTATTAAGTCCTTTAAATAAGTACCTACTGATAGGTACTCAGATCTCACCATCAGAGGCTCCACTTAGGAGGTTTGGAGCAGCACATTTTAACAGTATGGGTTGTTTAAGGTGTTTATACTTGTCATAATAAAATATACGAGGGACCACCGGGCCCCCAAACATTTACGTGGTTCGTTTCTCCTGAGAGTGTCCTCTGGTAGACACGTCCAGTGTGGCAGTGCCTTTAGCCTCCACCCCTCTGAACTAGGCTCCCTGATGTGTGACACTTCGTCATGTGAGATTAGATACGAGTATGAAGCGCCCTCTGCTGGAGACTCAGTGGGAGACAGCTGGTCTCTGTGTCCTGTCCTGAGAGTCCAACAGCTCATCTGCTGTGTCCCCCCAAAGCTTCATGCAAGTGTTTTCATGTTGATGGTCTAACAGATGTAACAACACTGTGGGAGGCCCTGTGGCTCTTAAACATCCACCAGGTGTCACTGAGTCACATATAAGGTTATTATGGGATGTACTGCAGTGACTCCATCTTTTGTGATGAGATTAACTGCAAATTGAAAGTTGGAGAGTTTATTTCATCTGGACCCGGAAAATGTCAGTCAGTTTGATTCATATTCCGTACTGATTTACTATATGTTATTGCCATATTTCAATTTTAGAAGAAGAAATGTTTGAGCAAACGTTATTTAGAGAGAACATGGACTACAGAGTTTTTTTTATGGAAGCACATGTCAGCTATATGCACTGTCTAATTTAAATGGGCATTTTGAAGAAACAGATATAAAACAGTTACAGTTGTGACTGAACATGTAAATACCTAATTTTGTGTATTGCGTGACATTTCTATGTCTTTTTGGATTACAAAGCAAGTCATCAGGTCCATATGAGCCGTCAGGACTTCAGAGGCCCAACTTTATGATGTGGCTGAGTGTTCCTCTCCTCTTCTCTGATTGGTCACTGATCTGTTGTCTAAAGGTCCGCAGTCATGAGATGTAAAAGTAGGACTGAGGAGGTTTCTGCCACTTAAAACAACAAGTAGCTAACCTATGTATCTTCTGATCGATCAAGACTTTAAATAAAACACTGGTTAAAAAAAAGAAGAAAGAAAATGGATGAACAGAAATTTAAGTAGCCCAGTGTTTGTCCTACTTTTAGTACAAATGCTCTTGAAATCATCTTTTGAAACGCAGAACACATGCTGCACCGGTAAATAATCCAACAGGTTTGAACTACACATCCCATCATGCGGTGCGCGGCAGGCGGCAGCAGACATCAACTTCCGGAGCGCGCAGTTATAAGCTGAAATGTTTTGGTCCGTAAGACTTCCTCGACTTGAGACAGTTTGCTTGAATAACTCGGTGTGTATTGTGTATTTGTGAGTGTACGCTCGCTGGTGGGTAGACAGATGGACGCTTTGCACAGACACCGTTCACTTTATAAAGGAACGACTCCGCCATGGAAAGAAACTTATCGCAAGGTGAGATATTAAACATAGCTACATTTAGCTAGAAAGCTAGCTACCATACCAGGGCGAAGCTAACTGCTATACGTGTGTGTGCTGTTCTCTGTCCGCCTGTGTCCACCAGCGCTGTGTAGACAGGCTGAAGAACAGTCGCTCCAGGCTGCTGGAGAGGTACCGTCAGATGGGAGAGAGCCAGCAGCGCAGCGGCCCCGGGGCCTCCATCATCGTCCAGGAGGTGATGGAGGAGGAGTGGACCGCCCTGCAGTCACAGGACCTGAGGCTGCCCTCTCTCTGGGGGGCACGGGGCATGGCAGAGGTCGGTCCGACTCATCTCTCTCCACCCTCCCTGTTGTCTTTCTGTGTGACGTTTAGCACGTTGTCTTTTCGTAACAACTAACAACACTGAAGAAGTCTTTGTTTACATGAAATCACTGAAGGCTGTCTTACTTTTCTTCTAAACAGATGTTGACTGTCATGAAGGAATATGATGAACTGGCAGTGCTCGAAGAAATCCAACAAGAGCTCATGTCGCAAGGTGAAATATCCCTCAGACCAAATCATCCAGTTTCCCACCCCATCCAAACTTTTGTGTGTATGCATCAAAATTCACCCAAACTTTTGTAAAACCTCTAACCCACATACGAATATAGACAGTGATGAGTTGAGGAAGGTTTAAACATGTAAATGAACTGGTAAGGCTTGTTGATTTGAGCTCTTGTAAGTGTAAGTGTGTTTTTTGTTTCTTTCAGAAATGTCTATTATTGATGAATATGAGAGGAATCTACAGTTTGAACAGCAGTACATATCATCTGTTGTGGAGGGGATGGATGAGATGCATATTATTTGCCCCATATGTCACACGTAAGTCCTTGAATTGCATGCTATATTAAAAGATATCGACAAAGATACATAGTTTCTTGTATTTATGTTTATATGAATATAAAATTCTGCAGAACCACACCAGCTGAGAACAGAGAGTGATAAAATTGTAAATGAACTGAAGTACATTATATGTGGAGGAAGCAGACATAGAAGTGTGGATGTGTATACAAGATTGTATTAATCATGCACACATTTTTATGACTGAACTTTTTCTAGAAGTGCTTTCTTTGTCTCGTAGGAACAACTTGAATATTAACAGCTATTTCATCTCCTGCCCCTGTGGATTGTACATCAACACTAAGGTGTGTTTTGGAAACACTCTCCTATTAAAATGAGGTCCCTCTGTCTCATATTACAGTATCTTTCTGATAATCATGCTAACGGCATCATAACCCCTCTCTGGATTAAAACCTCACACATTTTGAGGAATATCATCATCCACAGAATCCACTGCAGGTGAACATCTAAATCTACTTAGAAAGCATAGCAGCACTTTATAACTGAAGGATTTGCCTCAGAATCATTATGTTTTTATATTTTCTCCGGTATAAAAGTAAGGAACTAATTGTTATACAAGATGGTATATGTTTTATGGACAGTACTTTATTGGTACACTGCAAGCACTCACTGCTAATAGGTAATTGGGCATTACTTAAACTGTGTCAATTGGTTACAATGCAAAATTTTGATTAAAAAAAGAGGAGTAGCCCATAGTGTAATTCACAAACCTGTTTTTATACAGTTTGTTTTCATTTTTCCAAAGGCAGTCAAACAAAGACATCACTAAGACAGAGTCATATCAGCATGGTTCTACAGCAGTGGAAGGACTTATGCTCTCCTTTATTCACTCAGCCATATGATTTCATAAAATCTGTCCTTAAATATGTATACCACAACTTTTTTATGGTATTTCCAAATACTCTAACTCATGCTAAGTAGAAGGGAAAAGATATTCCTGGCTACATCATGTAGTGACTCAGTGAAACACATGTCAGTGAAACCAAAAAAAGCGCAGGGTTTAGTTAGTAGGTCAAGGTTTTAGCTAAAATGCTGCGCTGTTGCTCTTTTTAGACAAAGAACATTACTCCTGATGTCCTGTGTGGTCTTCTGGAGTCCAGAGTGTCTGAGCACATGGAGGACTGTTTGCACAACCCTGTTTTCTCTGTGACCCCAAACACTGACAGCTCTCCAAACCTGATGATAAGCTGCGAGGTACGGTCCAGTCACTGTCCGGTCACCCAGGGCAGTTCATTCAGATCTGAATCAAGCGTTATAGTGGTCATCCTCTTGTGCTGTGTTTGCTGTAAAGGGCTTCGCCCTGTACTATCATTTATTGCAATTGATTTTAGGAAAGACAGAAAGTTCTGCATTACATGTACTTTTTACCTATCTGTTCTCACCTTTTTGACAAAAAAAATACTGTTCTTGTCTATTTTGCAGGTTTGTGACTACTTGTCCATTGTTCTATGAGAGCAGACGCAGTTGTCACCGACTCAGATTTTTGTGATTTGTCTCTGTATATTTTGTTGAAATAAAGGCTATTTTTTAATTTTCAATATGTAGATGTTGTTATTTCTGTCACCTGAACTTCCATTCACATGGAAACTATGATAAATTTGTGTATGCTTCATGCACATTTTTTTTCTTCAATGAAACTACATAAAAACACATTATTTAAATGATTTCAACACATTAATAGTTTTGAAAGAAAACTTTGTAAATACGGTGTGTGCACGTGCGTGCGCGTGCTTCACGGACAATATAGGCAGAAGCATTTTACCTGAGGAATAACTTTTTGATATCAACTTGTTATAATTATCTCCATTCAAAAACTCTGTAATGTCTACCATAACTTCTTAAACAGCAGCGCCATGAACACATTGGTCAGAATTAACTGATAAAGCTCACCTGCAGGAGTATGGCGTGACGAACAAATAAAGAACAATGGCAAATGTCAGTCTGACGAAGCAGTGATCGCTCAGAGGTTATAAACGATCCTCAATGAGCCTGACGGTGAATGTTATGTTGTTGATAAACGGTAAGTTTTGTTAGAAATGATTACAAAACAGCGATACAGTCAGGAGCGGCAGCGGGTCGTTGTCCGGCGGTGCTAAACACCACCTGTGAGAGGCGCCATTGTTTGGAACATGTCAACGACCTGACCGGAAAACAACCGGGCAGAGCGGAGCGGAGGCAGGCAGAGGAAAGATGGCAGCCGCGGCAGTGGCTGAGTTTCAGAGAGCACAGTCTCTTCTTGGAACAGACCGGAATGCCTCTATCGATATCTTACATTCAATAGGTAAATATGATCGACACGGCAAGGCACGAGAGAGAAAATAACCAAGCGCTTCGTCATTGCTGCTTTACATCTCCATCAAACGTAGAGAGGCTGAGTTAGCTACCTTTGCTGTTAGCCAGTTAGCGGCTAAGTTAGCTAGCCCAACGCTGGCTGTTTCCTTTTTCTCCGTGCTTGCACAGTGAGTCAGCAGCAGTGGGCTAGCCGGTTAGCAGTATACCGGCTAGCTTGTCAATTCAGCTAACATTAGCTTCCCGTGCTCATTCATTTAACGTTGAACTTGGGTGACAGCTGGCTAGTTAACATTAGCATGCAGCCAGCGTTGTTAGCGGCTAGCCTCCGTCTTGTCAGGAGTCAGGCCAACAAGGAAATTAATGTGAAACTGTGCTTACTTTTTAATAGCACATTATGTGTCACAGCGGTTAGCTTTAGCCTTAAGCACCGTCTGCGCGCTTTGTGTCGCTGTCAGAGCTCAGAAACGTAGCTGTCACTGTCGTTTATTTTTTAATTTGACAGTTTCAATTTCACAGCTTCGCTAGCTACCTGGCTGTTGGCCATCCAATACAACCTGTCGGTGATATATAAGGTGACTTAATGCCAGTCTCCAGAGACTGAAAGAAAAAGTCCAATATCAGCATTTTCACTCTTTGTACACCGCGGTGAATCATATCAGCTCGGATCACATTACATCATCAATGTCTGTGTATGTGTGTGCGTGTGTTGTAGTAAAGCGGGACATCCAGGAGAGTGATGAGGAGGCGGTGCGTGTTAAAGAGCAGAGCATCCTGGAGCTGGGTGGGCTGCTGGCCAAGACAGGACAGGCTGCGGGTAACCACATCATGATGTTCATATTTCAAGTCACAAAAAGCTTTATATCATCCTGTTTATAGACAAGTTTTTCACATCCCCCTGAAGCTACACTGTTCATAGTCTAATTTGATGGTAAGGTGAGGTCAAAAAGTTGTTGTTCTTCATAGGAAGGCCTTTTTAAAATAACGTGGAAATAGTAACTGTTATATTCATCTAACTGTATGGATGAAAATTCAGCAGTAACATACCTCAATTTTACACCTATAGTTAAAGAATCAGTAGAACTTGTGAATGTCTATGTTTCTATATTCACAATTAAATTCAACAGACGATACTTGTATGAAAGTACTTCACTAATGTTATTGAAATGCACTTCTTACAGTATGGAGTTAACTTAGGATTTCACTGGACTATTTCTAAAAACCTGTCATTGGCAGTAAATGAGCACCACATATCTTTGGTCAGTTACACTTTGACCACCTGTTTACAGAGAGGTAACCTGAACTGATATCACTCAGAGAGTTGCCTTCACCAGAGTAATACAGGACTATTGCCTTTTGCATTAAACTCAGAATCAGCCCTCACTGCATTTATGCTGTTGGTCTTTTCCATCACTGGCCAAAGTTTGAGAACATGAAATAAGATGGTATTTGTAGAAGAAAAAAATGTAGCAGTGAAGTGATAACATAACCACTGATCTGTACAAAATGTGTCTGCTTGTTAAAAAATAAACCAAATAAACCAAAAAATGTGATCCGCCCTCACATGTGGGCCAGTGGAGGTGCTGTAATTCATCACTGTCGCCCCCAGTCACAAATTTGACTTGATCTGAGCGCTCCATCCCGAAATACAGTGATAATTTTCTCAGAAGGAAAACATTGTGGAGTCATGAAAATGTTCATATTAAGTTTTTTCCTTGAGAGTGTTTTGGAAAGCTTCTTAATAATCTAACACACTCACATACATTTTTGCATTGATTGATTGATTGTTTATTAAGTTTCTCCCTGACTTTCTTCTCCTCTCGTCGTCTTCTCAGAACTTGGGGGTCTGCTCAAGTATGTGCGGCCCTTCCTCAACTCCATCTCCAAGGCCAAGGCAGCTCGGCTGGTCCGCTCCCTGCTTGACCTGTTCCTGGACATGGAGGCTGCCACAGGCCAGGAGGTGGAGCTCTGCCTGGAGTGCATAGAGTGGGCCAAAGCTGAGAAGAGGACCTTCCTCAGACAGGCACTAGAGGTGAGACTTTGTTAAACCTGCGGCGCTCTTCTTCCTCGGTCTGTTTGGGTGATTGAGAACAGGCCGTGCATTTAAGCGGTGCCAGATGACAACTGCACCAAGATCCATAATACTGTGGGTCTCAGAACTTCTCCAAACAAACTGTGATGTGGTTCATTGTGGCCCCTTGTCCAGCAACCTAAACAGACAACCCCTAGGTTTGATTGACTTCTGGTTTAGAGCTCTGTGGAAAAACAATTTGGCAGCACCAGCTGATTAACTGGAACAATCTTGTTTATTTCACCAATAATGTGGTATTTGATTTTCAGACAGCACATTCCTACAACATCAAAACACAAATCCATGAACTTTATGGCTGATGTTTCCACCATATTGCATAATAATCCAGCCTTGTGGTCTATCAGTGTATAAATGTTGCACAGCTCACTCTTCACAGAAGACTTACAGTAATTGTAAAGAGGAATGCAGTTGAAGTAAAAGCATGATTGTGCTGCTTTACATATGTACCTAATTTACTTGGAGTCTATGAATATTTTTGGGCCGCAGCAGTAGTTTCAAAACACTGGTATAATGGAAAAATGTGCACTCTGTGTTGGGAAGTTTTTTTGATTACCAGCTATCAAGTGTTAACATGTCGAATTGATTGATGTAGGGTTCAAGGTCTCAAACATTCAACCTACATACCGCTAAGTGAGGATCACTGATATGTCTGGGTCAATCTGTAAACACCCTTCCCTGTTGGAACAACAAATTTACAAACAACTTGTGATGGCGGTTGTTTTCTTTCCTCCCCAGGCTCGTCTGATTTCACTGTATTTCGACACAAAGTGCTACCAGGAGGCACTACAACTTGGTGAGTGATCAATCTCTCAGAGTTGGTGTTTTTTCATTTGCCCCCGAAAAGTCCAAAACAAAGACATCTCGGGAGTAAAATATAAATAAGGGTTGAAAAGAGAATGTAAACTGTGAAACACACTGCAGATGTCATAAATAAATAAAATATGATTGTCTTTATACGTGCTATTTTATATAGGGGTTTGTTTTTCACCACTTTGAGCCAGAAGCTCAGTGAACGTACTGAACGTGTTGCGTTTGGTCTCCAGGTTCCCAGTTGCTGCAGGAGCTGAAGAAGATGGACGACAAGGCTCTGCTGGTGGAGGTTCAGCTGCTGGAGAGTAAGACGTACCACGCGCTCAGTAACCTGCCCAAGGCCCGCGCTGCCCTCACCTCTGCCAGGACCACCGCCAACGCCATCTACTGCCCACCCAAACTACAAGCAGCTTTAGACATGCAGTCAGGTACCATACACACAGCTTTCCCAACTCACGCCAGAGTTAACAAGCAAATCCAAACATGGGTGGAGAAGACCGAAGTTTTGTGTTCAGCACTGCACATTGTAGTTAAGATTTTTGTACTTTCGGTTGCGTCTCCAGGGATCATTCATGCAGCAGAGGAGAAAGACTGGAAGACGGCTTACTCCTACTTCTACGAGGCCTTTGAGGGCTACGATTCCATCGACAGCCCCCGAGCTATCACAGCCCTCAAATACATGCTGCTCTGCAAAATCATGCTCAATGCGTAAGTGGAATTTATGTATTCGTGCTCAGAATTGAGTAAAGTAAGAATTGATCAGTGGTTGACTCGTGTGTTGTCTCCGTTTCAGGCCAGAGGATGTCCAGGCTCTCATTAGCGGCAAGCTAGCTCTCCGGTATGCTGGCAGACAGGTACCACCCTTCCCTCTTCCATTTAATAGACTAGCCTAGCCCCTCCCCCAAACAGTGATTGTCCAATCAGTCAGTTTATTGTAACAACCAGAACTAGACAGTCTGATCAGATCTGTCAGGTCATGGATTTGTCCACTCGTTGAAGCAGTGAACATAAGACAAGAAGCTGTGTGTGTGTAAGTGTGTGTGTGCGTGCATATAATATATAAATATATCCATGTAATCAAAAGTGTGAGATGAAGTGTCAGATTGAACACGTCATCTGCTTTAATGTTAGCATGTGTAGCCAATTATGTCACTTACCACAGTCACATCATTACGTCCGAGGCAGAGGAGCACAGCTTCAACCAGTTTGTTTAGTCAAGGCTGATCTACATCTACTGTGTAGCATTTCCTTAATGTGGGAGCTGACCCTGGATGCCATCAGAGTTTAGGCTAACATCAGCAGCTGTGTATGATATCCAGCCTGAGACACCCAGCTCTAGTTTGAGTCTTTTATCATCTATGGAGTGGTAACCACATTGTGGTTAACGTGTCTTACAAACTACAAGTCAGTCTGAAACTTTCAAAATGAGTGGATGGTCGTTGGCTTGAATGATTGAAAGCGTCAGACTCATTTCAGAAAAGCGAATTCCTACTGTTGAATCTGCATTATTCATTGTAAACTGCATTGCGCAGACAACAAAATTAAAATTCAATGTTTGAAGAGACTCATCCGCTGTAACCTTCTGTTCTTCTTCTTTGTTCACAGACAGACTCACTGAAATGTGTGGCACTAGCCAGCAAGAACAGGTCGCTCGCAGACTTTGAAAAGGTGCGTCTCTGCAGTCTGATGCTGATGTTGTTGACACTGTGGATGAGGTGTTGTTGCCATACAACAATAAGAGTTCATCTGCTCTGAAAGGAGTGTCATCTTTAAGTGTTTTGGACAATGTTTAGCCTTCCCCCCTTGCTCGTGATTAAAATGTGTTGTCCCCACCTTTGTGAAGGCGCTTACAGAGTACAAACCAGAGCTGAGGGATGACCCCATCATCAGCACCCATCTGACCAAGCTGTATGACAACCTGCTGGAGCAGAACCTCATCAGGGTCATTGAACCTTTCTCCAGGGTCCAGGTAATCCTCACCACACCTGTCTGTGTCAACCACAGAGCTGTACCCAGTATATGGGAAAGGTTTATGGAGACAGAGTAAATTATAATAAATACTAAGAATACTTGTGTGTCTTATATCTTTGTGTGTGTGTCTGCCTTTTCTCTGACAGATAGCACACATTTCCTCCCTCATCAAACTTTCCAAGGTAAGATTGTTCCCCATTTTGTGAAGTGTTTCCTTTCAAACTTTAATCTTCGTCATACACAAGAAGCCTGTAGCCTTCTTTTACAGTCAAATACCAACAGTGTGGTTGTGCTGCCTTGCAGGGAGACGTGGAGAGGAAATTATCACAGATGATTTTGGATAAGAAATTTCACGGTACGCATTTACAGTTGTTTTAGTAACGCTGGCTTTTCCTCCGGCTTTGAACACTACATGAAGAGATGACTAAATATTAGTGTTTGCTTGTTGTAAATATTAGTGTTTTGTGGTTGTGTCCCACAGATGGCTCTGATTTACACTCAAGTAGAACTAACTGGGTTTCAGTTCAGTGGATACACTGATTTGAAGTGTTTTGTTGAGTTGAATTAGATTTGCAACCGCTTTCCCTCAAAAAAACAACACAAACAGAATGAGAATAACCCTTTAACAGCTTCCAACCATTTCTCTTCCTGGTTCTCCTCACACCTTTCAACCTGACAGGTATTCTGGACCAAGGTGAAGGAGTGCTGATCGTCTTTGATGAGCCAGTGGTGGACAAGACATACGAGGCGGCCCTGGAGACCATTCAGAACATGAGCAAAGTGGTGGACTCGCTCTACAACAAAGCCAAGAAGCTCACATAAGGTGAGCGCAAACAGGCCTGATGAAGTCAGTGTGTGTGTGTGTGTGTGTGTGTGTGTGTGTGTGTGTGTTGATTGGAGGCCAACATCTGAGGCCTGAGCAACTTCTGCTCAGTTACAGCTGTATTTGCAGAGGTGTACACATGAATTATTTTGTCAGGTAACAGATTTTAATTTACTTTGGCCTCCTTGTCGGTGTTATTAATGGATCAGCAGGATGATGCCTTACTCACTGAAGCAGCTGTATTTGTGTTACAATGAAGATCAAAAGCAAAAAAGTATTGATTCTACATCTTTTCCTAATGTAATTCAGTCCATGGAGTATTGTCATGATGCTATAAGTGGTTCTCAAACTTTGTCATATGTCTCATTAGAGGAGGCTGAAAGAAAATACATGCATTTTTCCCTCTGTTTATCAACACTGTAGCTCCCTCACAGAGACACTGTGTTTAACGTACAGTATACACACTAATTTACCAAACCATGCATTAATCTACTTGTGCTCAGGTATGAAAATGGGTCAGTTACTGAGGTTAAAAAAAAACTGTAGGCGTAGGTCCATTAAAACAGTGACTGGTTCCTTTTAAACATTTAACTGTTTTTCTTGTTGAGACGCACACACACAGATGCAGAGGAGAGAGAGCGAGCTTTGAGCCACTGTTGCAGCGTGTCTCAGCCTCAGTGAGACACTTCAGTCTTGAGTCCTTTTTGTTTGTTTATAAAAGTTATTTCAGGGCTGCAGCTCATGTTTCAGCGCTGAGTGCAGCGTAGCTCTGTGCTGTCTGGCTTTGTCTGGGCTCTTGAACACATCAGACAGGGAGAAGGAGAAAAATCTGTGTTCACCCGGGTGTGTTTACATTTCTGCTCATCAGGGCCACAGCTGATAAATAGTAGCCATTTCAGATAAAATCCTAACATGTGCAGGTCTCATCAGGTCTTATATACACTGTAAAAGATTGATACCACTTTCATGTATATACAGGAAACATCTATTAGCATCAGTCTGTAATGTTGGAACTAATACTATAAAACATGCTTTTTTTGAAAACACTTGTTAAAGCTTGGTAAAACTGAGTGTGCTCCTGTAAAAACTCAGTTCATCCTCCTCAACCCGTGTCTGTGTGTGTCTCCCTCCAGAGAGAGTGCAGCCACCTGTCCTCCTGTCAGGAGAGACGCGGGCCAGTCAGACCTCCGTCGATCGCTCACTTCAACCCGGGAGGGACGAGGGGAGGAGGACGAGGAGATCACAAACACTTTAACAATCCAGCAAGCAAAGAAACCAGCTGACCGACTGAAGACGACCCGATGGAATAACAAACTGACAGGGTGGACACGCAGCTCCTCCTGGTCCTCCCTCAGCCCTCTGCTCTCCCCCCCAC
>OMNW01034819.1:2444-44299 GCA_900303245.1 Selene dorsalis | reverse complement strand
GTCTCGCACTCAGCTTCTGATCCACCGGCCCGCCCCCTCTCTGTGGTAAGCCGGACACCGCTCTGCCCTGTCCGGAGCCCCCCTCAGTTTGGACTTCCCAGTCGAGAAGTAATCTTTTCACCTCAGTCAGAACCACAATCACTTCCCATGTAACATTCAGAAATCTCACGTCTGAACTCCAGCCCAGTGCCCACCTGATTCCTCACATGCTGTTTATCTGCCACAGAGCCGCACACACACACACAACAGCCAGTTTGTGTTGTTAGGATGTAATTAAAATGAGAATGTACCTGTTCATGCTGATTGGAAGGATTCTATCTGACACTTCCTGTGGTTAATAATCTAACTTTTTTTCTTTCATTTGCTGTCTGTAATATCCCACAGACTGTGCCTTCTGCTTTTTTTTTCTTTTCATTCCATGTTTTTTTTTTTGTGTCTAACAGAGCAAAAACAAGCAAACCCAGCAGTCCACACATGAAGTGCAGTATTGAACACACAACAAACACTGGACTAATCCTGATGCCATTCACCTGTCATTTGGCACAGAGAAAGAGCAGCCTCTAGTGGTGAACATTAGGATTGTGCTTTTTCCTTCTTTCCCCTCTGTCTAGTTAGTTTTTTCTTAATCATTACTGGAAATGTGCTGGACACTTGGAGCACACATTACATCATAACTTCTCCAGTCTAATGTTGTCCTGTGAGTGGTAATTAAAGTGTGATGCAGAGCAGCACTAGATTATTTGACAGCAGTGTGTAAACAGAGCGTGAAAGTAATAGGCTGATATCAAAATGTGCATGAGGAAATAAATTTGGCCCTGAAATCCAGCAACCTTGCTTCATTATTGCCCACTCATGTCAAGTCTTAATGATAAAAACCGACTATTCATCCAACTTCGACCTATAAGTCCTACTTTAATCTTGCCCTTAAATTAGGTTTGCAAATAAAGTTGCGTTTGATTTATTGTCAAAATTAGATTGTCCTTTTCTAAAATATTCAATTATAATAAGGAGCCATTTTGAGTCGGCTACACACAAATCCAATTTAAAGCAATCATCTGATCTGTTAATTCGGAAGTAGAAAAAAAACATGATTTAGTGAAATTACCATTCAAAGTGACCTCTGTACTTGTCAGTAACCTTCTGTGGAGCTACCTCCTTGCTCAGCTTTGACGTAAAAAGGTTACACATGCTCAGTCAGCAGCTGAGCTGGAAACATACTCTGTGGAAATCAGAATACAGCCTTTGTAAGCCTTTGGCGCCAAGGAATTGTATGTATATTCAATACTCATTTCCTCTGGGAATTGGGAGCGTTTTGTTAGTGCTTGCATCAGTCCACAGAGGCGGCTTCCAAATGAGTGGAAAAGAGCATCGTGCACGGCTTACAGTTTGCAAAAGTAAGTTTCGTAACTGTCCAACGCCAGGAGGATTAGTCATCTCTGGGTCGTATGGATGCCTGTGTAGTTCATTTTCTGATCTGATTGGTTGGCTGGTCCACTGTTATTTGGATAACAGAATTTCTGAATGCTAGCGTGTGTGTTGTGTTGCCTCTCAAACCTGCGGAGTAGATTTTGCAATGGGTCTCTTGTGTAAACTGCATGTTTTACTCCGGTTTCAGTAATTCGGTGTTTTTGGACAAATCCCACATGTCCATTATTGGTATTTTTTTTTTACCTCTGGTAGATGATAACCTCATATTCGGTACATGAGTCAGAAAACAACATGATGGAAAAACTGACAGTGGGAAAAGAGAGAGCCCAGGGTGGGTGGCATTTTCCAGCAGACGCCACTGTTGAAAAGCACCATTAGCCTTTATTGCTGTCAAGATGTGTCTTAAGGTATCAGATAATGAACTGCGATGTTGTGGAATCTCAGTGTAGTTAAGACGTAGTGACTATGGTTTAATGTGTCTGATCAGTGCTGCTATGTGGGGTGGGCTGTCTACATGGACTCTCACAAGAGCCAATTACCTTGGACAATGTTTAGATAAGTACCACTCAATATCAGTTACACAGTCACAAAAACAGATAGATACACACTTATTCACGCACATGCACAAACACAGACACAGGCACCCAGAGTGAAGTGACTTGTAGATAGCCCTGGTGCCTATTACAGTCTCAGATGGACAGATACACACTCAAACACACAGAGAGGCACAAAAACATTTCTCTAAATTGACTTGTAGATAGCGCTCATCTGTGCCATTCAACAGAATGCCTGTGATTTGGGAGGACTGAGCAGGGGAAGCTGTGAGAGAGAATACCAGACAGGAGAAATATGGGATGCAGAGAGCAAACTAGGAAGGGTTACTGCTGGGGACCAGGCTGAGCAAACAGCAAACAATTGTTACACCCTACCTAGGGAGAAATACTGACATTGATGTCTGGCTGTGGAATACAAAAAATAAATAAAAATAAAAAAACTATTTATGTGTGAGACCTCAGCTCCATTATGCTTGAATAATCAGATGTATCTTTAGTGTGTCTTTGAATTGAAATGGTACACACAGAGGGCAAGAAGAGACATGGAGACTGAGATAAAGGGAGAGGAGAACTAAGAGACAGAGAGAGTGCTGTAATATATATGCATGAACTGGTCGGGAATATTTGTATTCATCCCACTAGATGTAATTGTATTATACACTGGCCAGTGGAGCTTTTGTTTTGGAGATTTTCATTCAAATGGGAAGAGTTTGCCACACTTGTACACTGAAGTAGGATACGAGGCCTATTTGGCCAGGGGGGAGCCCAGTGTCCACTGCTCTTAATGAACACACATGGGTACTGAATGAAACATGAGTAAATACACAGGTTTGTTTGCCATTGCCAAATCCAGACTCACATTCATGGCACAGTGTATATGGAAGGTGGTTAAGTGAGGGTGTGTGTAAGCTCAGCTGCTAACAATAATTGGTCAGGCACCTGAACGAGGAATAGGTATTAATTTAGAATTGCTAATTGTTAAATTACTTATGATTCATTTAAGTCACCTGCGTTAATCCTCATAAGTGGCTGTAGTGATGTACATCCAACTCTGGCTTGTGCTACTCAGAGAATAGAATAGATGAGGAAAACCATGTTGTTTAATGGAACTGGAGGACAAAAGTGACAGAAGCAAGAAACTCAACATGAGCAAATTATGATGCCATACATATCTGCTAAATGTAAAAGATATCTGATACAGCTAAATGGGATTCATCCATCGCTAATTTAATTATTCCTGTGAAAAATTAGTAGAAAGTTTGGACTACACTGGCTAATAGAGCCAGCATGTTCAGATATTTATTTTGTTATGTAGATGATTAAACTTGTCCGGTTTAGACAGAAAATCCAGCTGGGTATGCAACTTCATGCTTTTGCAAGCATTTCACTTTATCCCTACAGGAAAAACACAGGTGGAACTAATAGTGATAAATAATGATGGCTTCATTCTATTTCAGTTCTAGGAAATAATATCAGTGGGCCAGCACACCAATTAGCAAACCCCTGGTCCTGGAGTACTTCAGCGAAATGCAGTCATTATTAATTTTAATATTTACATCTGCATTCAAGAAATCAAAGCATATGCCATGAGAAGGGCTTATTGTCAGGTTTGCTGCTTGTTAAAAAGGACAACTTTAGTTTTTTGCAACCTGGACCTTGCTTCATCACTGTCCCACTCGAATGGTAACAATACGGGTTAGCTGTTAGCCGGCCACGGCTAACTCATCTCACCTGAACAAACCAGCCTTAATGGTCTACAAAGCTGAATCTTGAAGGATAAGTTTCGTTTTATGCAACCTGGATCTTATTTCTAGCATAAAATACGTTCATTTACTCACCCGAACAACTTTGGTGTAACTTCGGAAGATATTTAGATCCACTCGCGATCTATATCCATATAATGGGAGTTGTTGGGGCAACTAAGCAGCGTCTAAATAAGACATTATCTGCCACGAAACTCGTTCATTATGAATCACCGGCACTATTTCCCCGTGAGTTCGGAGCGGCTCGGAGTTGTGTTGTTATTGTCATCCGGGGTTTTTTACACGGCTTTTCACTGACCTACGACTTCGGCAGTGGCACGGAAGTGACGTTATCAAGGTCGTAGGTCAGTCCAAGTTACACCAAAGTTGTTCGGGTGAGTAAATGAACATATTTTATGCTAGAAATAAGGTCCAGGTTGCAAAAAACAGAACTTCTCTTTTAAAAGCAGTGGTGTAGTCTATGTGATACGCAGTAAACCCACTAAAAATGCAATAATATTTCACATTATACCCACTATGACAAAACTATCTAACGATCTAACTATAGTCTATGTGATACAGGTATGAACAGTGCACCCACCTCAAAAGCAGTATACCCACTACAACAAGTTAGACTACCTACGTACCAGTTTTCATATGTTTGCAGACGTAGGACTGGACACCAGGAAGCCAGGAAGAAAACAGAATAACAATCAGATTATTTGAAAATATGAAATTCTAAATCAAAAGTGCAATGTCATATTTTTCCAAGACAAATGCTCAAAAAAGAGAACAATCCTGGGAAAACCAAGACGCGTGGCAGCAGTAATGCAGACTGATGACCGTGCAAACAATGTGAAAGGTGACAGGACAACATGATGAACTTGTGCCTCTGTGGAACAGAAAGTAAGAGTCTGAAGGCTGCTGGACAATAGCTGCGGTCTGACAGGAAACAAAGCAACACAGAGCCATTCAACACCCAGATACATACAATATACACTGAGGTCAGCCAAACTGGGGCCTATTGCCCAACAGCACTAATCAGTAATACACTGCTTCCTGCCACATGTGGCATGTAGAGCAGTAGAGAAACATTAAGAAACTGAAGCATCAGGAAACACTTGAAGAATAAGATAAAGACTGATGTTGTGTTTACTGGTGGATACTAGTAACTTCAGGTTTCATCAGAATTCACACAGTAACAGACATGAGGCCGTCTCCCTGGAGTAGAACCAAACTAACAGGGTGTTACTCTGCTGTAATCTGTCAACACTCTGACTTTCCCGCTCTGCAATTTTGCTTTTTACATGCCACAATTACCAAATGAAAAGGCTCACGGGAGCTGATTTGTTCAGTAGCATGCTCGTACACATTCATCGCCCTACTGCTGTTACTGACACCTTTTCCTCAGAAAAATGTGCCACAGGAAGAATGTTAACAAGGGAAACAGGTAGGAAAACGTCATAGTGTGATTTTATGTGGGTTGATCAGACCAGATGGATATTAAGTTATCAAACCAACGTGATTTATACACAGACAGCAGCCTTTCATGAGAACCATATAAAATCAGTGACGTCTCGAGGACGTCCACCTCTAAAAGCTGCAGCTGGTGGACACTTAAGACACTTCATCATGTTACAGTGTTTACAACTAGAGAACGTTATTGCCTACAGTTTTGGAAAATCGCTGTGGATATTTTGTTTGTGTGGTGGTCCAGACATGAGGACTCTCCTGGGTCTCGTTCAAGATTTGGGGCTGAGCTTGTATTAATCTCAGACTGTTTCCCTCAGTGTGCTGCAGAAGCTTGAACTTGTTTGCAGAGCTGTAGTCAAGTCCACCTTTGTTGAGCCCAAGATAAGTCCAAGTCCAAGTCAAGTCCAAGTCCACAAGGCCCGAGTCCAAGTCCAAGTCCAAGTCTGAGCCGTGACCACAGACTGTACATGACTGCGCTGTGGCGCTTAGCGCCCAGATGTACCAATCGTATGCCGGGCTGCTCGGTAACCATGGTTACCAGGCACCCAATGTCAATGCTCGGTTTTGATGGATTCTGAATTCCACCAATAATCTGAACAGTTTCCCTTTAAGTTTGTTTTGAAGGAGGACATTGATTTCAGGGAAGAAAAAATATACATACAGGACTCGGTGGAGACTATAATAACATTTAGAGTCCCATAGCCAAGTCCGAGACAAGTCCGAGTCAATAGTAGTACTCGAGTACTACAGCACTGCCTGTTTGGTCATAACAAGCTTACAGGTGCTAACACAGTTAGCATTGGTAGATTCATGAAAGGAGGGGAAACTCTGGTGGTTTGTGGTTGTGAGACACAATTAATATTTTATTTTGTTTAATTACACAGATTTGCTTCATCTAACAATAGGGCATGTCTTTGAATGCTGGTTTTTCAACCACGTTGAAGGGCTGCATTTCTTTGGCTGTATACCATATTACATTGTCTGTTAGCATGCATCATCTGCTACTGTCACGTTTAGATATAGACACTCGTCTGAAAGCTACAGGAACGGCCAATTACTGGGATGAAACTATGGCTGCGGACGTCTTTCCAAGTTCAGCAAATTTGGTTGGGTGGTGGATCTTTAGGTGTGTTTTTTAAGTGTGTGGTTTTGACCGCCAACTTTTTGCTGAAAATCTGACAAATCACCTCCTCCAAGTTACTGGGCTCTCCTTTTTCATTTGGCTTAAAGCCAAAATGTGCCCACAGTAGTGCTGTGGTGTTTGGCTTTGCATCTAAATCCATGATGCTGATGTGAGAAGAAGAGAGACAGAGTGAGACAGGTGGAGTATTTGTTATTAGTAGTAGATCCATAAATGACAACAGGTGCAGACAGCACTATTTACATGAGGGTTGTTGTGTTGTAATCATTTCTGCCATGAAGAGTTTGGATGGAGAGCTGCATGGCTGAATTTATAGAGAGGGGCAAATAAACATAGTGTTGAAACACAGCATAGAAGAAATACAGATGAACTTTGAGACAGTAAATGCATTTGGTAAATCAAGAAAGAACAACAGATGAAGTGAAGAGAAGATGACAGCAGGTGCAGCTCACTGTCTGTGATGAGCAGGTAACTGGGACACTGAGCTGTCATCCACTGTGCTGGAGGTGTGAGGCAGCTGTGGTCTGAGCTCAGGCGGGACATGCAGGAGAGGAGCGCCCTGGAAAAAAGAGAGATGAAGAGGAGGACTTTGAAAAGTACAACTGAAAAACAGTAGCTTGAAATGACCCGGCTGTGAGGAAATGCAGAGATGCAGGGACTCTGGGCATGACTCCATTAGATCACAGTTTATTGAGTTTGTCTGCTGTATTGTTGTGTCAAAACAGACCACATCCAAGTATCTCTAAACAAGAACACAATGTATTTCTGACGGCAGGATCCACTTCGTTCTGATTGCCTCATAGGGTGTGCCCCGAGGTATATTTCTGACACCCATTCTTTTCTCCATTTATGAAAATGTGCTAAATGGTGTGTATCATTATTACACTGATGACACCATTGTTTTCTGCTTTTTGTCAACTAATATTCTAGAGTAGTTCAATGGATAGTCCTTGTATTTTCAAGAAAAGGATCAGAGTGAAAAAAACTATCTTCTGGTTGCTGTGGAGAATGGCTCATGGATGGGATTCATACTACCATAACCTGCCATCATTATCATCTGATCGAAGGACTTTGACATCTGACTCAGAAGGACGTCTTTCACAGCATTTAGAGAATTTCATTGGACATCATGACTTCACAGAAACAGAAGCTTTGAATGACACTCCTGCCACAAACTCAAACTTCAACACAAACTATTATTCAAATGCCACAATTGGCCATTCCAGTTCAGACTGTGTTTATCAGAGGTACTACAGGGAAACACCATGGCAAGCTGATGGAGAACAAATGGAAAAGGAGTACTTGCCAAGTTGTGGAAATAGTGATATCTCAGGCTTTGCCACAGATGGATTATCAACATCAGGATCTTTTCCTTCATCGTTTTCTACGGATTTACAAGGACTTAAACAAGATTGTGGAATGCTAGCTACATCTTTTCTTGAGGACTACTCAGATGTCAGTAGCTGTTCGGATGCAGATGTTGGTGAAACAAGGCCCTCTTGTAAATTCATGGCAAGTAATTCATTTTCAAAACCTAAAACTGATGTTAGCACAAAACCCCATTCATCTGAATGGCTTTTCAGCCAAACTAGAAACATGTTTCCAACTGAGAGTCAGTGCTCTAATAAGTCAAAGACTAATGTTCAATTGCCAAGTCCATCAAATGTGAAGGCACAAGAAATGGTTGAATGTTCACAAGACAAAATGGAAAGTCCTGAAAAAAGTGTGAAATCTCACAAAGGACACAATCAGTCCTTTACACATGTAGGGGCAAGGAGTAATAGTGATGGTAGTTGGGATCAGAAAAAAAAGGAAGATATAGAGAGCAATCTAATGCCAGAGAAACACTCGGACATCTCAATATGTGGCCATGAAAGATCCACTGATGATAGATTGGTGGAGTGCCCAGCCAGTAATGATGAGGAAGAGGTCATTGCAACTGCTCCAAATGTCCTGACTACATTTAGCGTTGAGCAAGATCACTTCGACAAAAAAGTCCTTGGAAAGGAAATTAAGGAATCATTCAACCTGGAAATTGAGGGATGTGATGGTCTCAACCCCACATTTGTTCAAAATGAAACTAGAAGACAGGACGAGCAGCACAACACTGAAATCGTAAAAAGGAAAAGAGAAGAATCTGGTTCATCAGAAAATGAGACTTTTGATGAGCAGCGTGCAGTAGTTCCCAACTTCACTGACAGTCAAGATGAAAGTATGCACACTGACTTTAAGGAAACAGGAATTAAATTGGATACCTCTGAATCTTCAGAACCTCCAGATAACAAGGTGACAAAGTCAAAAGATGCTACGCATGAACCCAGTGAATGCATGGGTACATCAAACAATCATGATGTTGAATCCTGTCTGCAGTTCTCCAAGCATCAGTCTCATGAAAGTGTACCTCAAGACAATATTGGCAGGAGTCCTCCTGAGGTGAGTGGCACCAGTGACAATAATGTGCAAACCCATGCTACCCATGCAGAATCCTGTTTGCAGTCACAGAGCTTCAGCACAGACATACATACCTGTGTAAAAAAAGAATGGACAGGCACAGAAGAAAATTCAAATGGCACTTCTTCTCCAGAGCCTAACTGTAGTGATTCTAATGTCACTGGTAACAGCCTTTCTGTTAATACTAATCACAAGAATGAGCAAAGTGTTTCTGATCATCCAGTTTCCAGTTTCCAGACGAACATCTCAAGTACAGGCCTAAGTCTTTGTCTGGAAAAGGAAAGAACAAGTCTCCTGGATCCAGGGTGTAGATCTGCTGGCATCCCTAGTGACATTCCCTCTGTTGATACTACTGACAAAAATGAGAAAAGTGTTCCTGCTCATCCAAACTTCAGGTTACTGGTAGACAGCTCAACCCCGAACACGAATGTCTGTCTGGTAGAGGAGGTGACAAGTCCACCAAAGAAAACTACAACCTCTTCTACTGATCTAGACTGTAGTAGTCCTGATGTCACAAGTAGCAATATTTCTATTGATAGTAGTAACACTAACCAGCCAAGTGTTGCTGGTCTAGAATCCCACATACAGCCAGACAACTTAACCACAGACAAGCCCTGTAGTGTGGAAAATGAATGGAAAAATCCATCTGAGAAGACAAAAACAAGCTTGCCTACAGATCCAGACAGTAGTAGCCCTGTTGTAACGAGTGACAGTAATGAGCAAACTCTTTCATGTAGTTCAGAACCCTGCTTGCCGTCAGATGCCCCAAGCACAGACCTATGTTCCAGTCTAAAAAAGGAGTGGACAAGTCCAGCAGAGAATACAAATCAGAATGCAACCTCTTCCACAAAGCAGCAACTGCTACTCAGTCAAACCCCACCAAGCACCCTAGAACCACAACATCATGGTGGAGATATTGCAGAAAATGCAAGAGCTTCATTTGAAGAGTTTGACACATCATTGGAGGGACATCTAGTGCCTGACATGCTGTATGGTGAACCTCTTTCAAGAGAAGAATCTTCATGTGACACAGATGAAACGAGACTTGGCATGAGTAAATGTAAAGAAACATCTGTGGTCAGTTCTGACGGGAACAGCATTGACAATTCAGAAAGACAAATACCTCAACTACGACCTTGTAAAGAAATGAGGAAACAACTGCAGCCTGTGGTAATATTGAAGACCTTAGAGTCAGTTAATGGACAGAGTAATTCATATCTTTGCAAACATTGCCAACACACCACCTACAATGTAGACAGTCTAATTGAACACCACCATAGATGCCATTCCGTGCACGATTTTCTCTTTTGCAGGACTTGCAATCTGTATCTGGTGAGCAATGAACAGGCAGAAAAACACTCGTGTGGCGTCATCCAAAAAGACTCTAAGCTCTCTTTTAAATCTAGTTTACAGAGGAAAAGAAGACAACATGGCCGTCACAAGTGCATCAAGTGTAAACTCATATTTTCAAAAGTAGTTCAATATGTCAGACATATGCGGACCCACACTGGAAAAACACCTTATAAGTGTAATGAATGTGGGTTATACTTTGCACAGGCTGGTACCCTGCAAAGACACAAGCGTATACCTGGCAGATGCAAGCCTGGAAAACTTCGAGTTACAAATTCTGATGCTGCTACCCCTAAAACTAAAAAAACACCACAAAAGGACTGGGTGCAGAACAAACCATATGCAAAGCTGCCGGAATGTTATGTAAAACTTGTCGACATCTCCAAGACAAATGTGTGCAGTTCATGTGGTAAAAGCTTCTTAACTGCAGAGAAGACCAGAAGGCACTTCAATGCTTTACACAAGAGAAAGATTTCAGCAGTCTCATCAAGTCAGTGCACCACAAAATTCAGTGGCGAGGAAACTCAAAAAGATGAGAATGAGTCTGGAGGAAAATATAAATGTCCTCTTTGTCCACGACTTTTCAAATACTCCTACAACAGGGCTCGACATTTGCGTTATTGTGTAAGAGATGTAATATGTGGCGGCAAAGAAAAAGTTGGCGGTAAATATCGCTGTCCCTTGTGCTACACTACTTTTACTTTACCATCCAATCGATATAGACACATCAAGGCAATATGCCTCAGAGAATGTCTTCAGAGACTTGCAAAGAAGAGGGCAGCAATGTTGAAACCTAAATTTGGACAGAAAAAAACAAGGGACAGTGAGCAGAAAACTTCATCAAAGGAAAATGAACGGAAAACACATTGGAAGGTAAACGAACAGAAAACCTTGCCAAAGGAAAATGAACAGAAAATGTCATCAAAAGAAAATGGACAGACAACACTGTCAAAAGAAAATGAACAGAAAAAACAAGAATGGCCAACTAAAACAGCCCCCAAGCTTGTTCCACGGTATAAATGCAATCTTTGTCCAGCAGTTTTCTATCATGCTTCTGGAAAATATAGGCATATGAAGAAACATGAGTTGTTTAAACTCACTGGCAAAATGTTCAGGTACAGGAATTCTGTGTTCTCTGTTTCTAAACCAGCAACTTTAAATAGTGTTAAGGCAGAAGATGATAAGGATAACTTAAAATCACCTGAAGCAAGTAGCAGTCATATGGCGCACTGTCAATTTTGTGGAAAATATTTCAGCACACCACAGTCACTGAAGAAACATCAGCGTAATCACCGAGGTGAAAGACCATACCGGTGTCTGGAATGTGGAAAAGGATTCAAAAAACATTCCCATCTGATTGGTCATAAAAATGTTCACCAGCGGAGGATACAGTGCACTGTCTGCAAAAAGATCCTTCCAACTATTGGAGAATTGATTCAACACAGAAGCTCACATCTGAAAAGGGGAATGCTACAATGCCCAGACTGTGATCAACAATTCCAGTATCCTGTATATCTCCTTAGGCATCTAGACACTCACAAAAATAGAGAACACAAGGCACCTCAACTTGAAGAGGGTGCACCATTAAAACCCCAGAGGATCCTGGAATCTGTGCAAGAGCAAACTGAACAACAACTACAGTGTTCCTTATGCAAGGAGGTGTTTGACGATGCCCAAGTACTAAGAAAACATTGTCTCACACACATATCTGGGTCCTCGTCAAACCAGTGTCCATTTTGCAAACATCGTTTCACTAATCGCCGCTATTTGCTGCGTCACATGATCAAACACACTGGAGACAAGCCCTTGTCTTGCACAAACTGTGGAAAACAGTTTTACCGCAAGCTGTACCTTAAACTTCACAGTGAGAGGTGCTTGCCGGCTCAGAAGAGGCATTTTGTCATTGGGGAGCCCAGCAGTAAGACAAAGAAACCATATCGGTGCTCCCTCTGCCCACGTTCATTTTGTAAGAAGATCCGATTGAAAAGTCATCTCCGAGGCCACAAGACAAACTCACTCCTTCTATGTTCAAGATGTGGCCAGTACTTTGGATTTAGAAAATTAAATCAACATCAGAGATACTGTGGAGGGACTACAGAGATCAGTATTGGATCTTCTAATGGCAGTTTCAGTAAAAGCTCTTCTCAGACAACCGGGAGTGTCCATAAAATCCCAGTACAGCCCAATCCAACAAAAATACTTCCATTTAAATGCTCCTACTGCACACAGAAGTTCAAGTACAAGTCATTACTCTTGAGGCATCTTGTTTCACATACTGGTGTGCAACCCTATGCATGCATGCACTGTGGCCACAGATATAGTAGTCAGACGATGTGTTTGCAACATGAAGCTTTCTGTGATGGAGTTTACAAAGGGGGGCCTTCGAAAGGCAAAAGTGATGCTGCAGCAAACCTTTCAAGCATGCCAGCTGTCAGAGAGGCAGCACAGAGGCAAGCAGAAGGTGAAGCTGAGTACAAGTGCAAATTCTGCACCAAGACTTTTTTGAAATCACGAAACCTGAGACGTCACATTTTGACACACAACGAAGTTAAGCCATATCGCTGCAAAGCCTGTGACAGCTGCTTTTCAAGATATGACCATCTGAAAGTACATCAGACTCGTTGTAAGGGGAAAAGAGCGCGACTGGAAGTCTGCATACCCAAAATTAGCTTAGATGATGTTGGCATAGGTTGGCAAAGTAAGTTTAGCATTGAGCCTACTGAAAAACAGGAGACATTTGAGTGTAAAGACTGTTCAAGGAGCTTCTCATCTCAGTCTAAACTTTCCCGTCATGTCACCATGTTCCATGTTGTAAAGTTGTTCAAGTGCACTCGCTGTGGCTCATCATTTGCTCATGAAAAATCTCTCAAAAAGCATCGGAGGATGAACAAGTGCAGAAAGGTCTCCACTGACACAAATGCTTCACTATCACTGACAACCAATCCATCAACAGAAAGTGTGTCAGGACAGCTTCATGGGCTGAGAAATCGAATTCTGCAGAGGATCAAGCCTTGTTTGAACCAAAAGTACAAATATGTGTGTAGTTATTGTCCCAGAGCTTTTGGAAACAGCTGGCAATTACGTGTGCACACCCGCCTGCACACCGGTGAGAAGCCATATGCTTGTGAGTATTGTGGTCAGAGATTCATAAGGAAAGATTATGTGCAGCGTCATTTCCCAAAGTGCACAAAGAAGGAACAGCAAAGTCAAGTGCTTTGTGACAGATGTGGTGGATTTTTCTCCAAAGTCAAGCTTGATGGGCATAAAAAAATATGCATTTTATCTCCAAGCGCATCAAAGTCAGCAATTTGCCAAAGCCAGCAATCAGCCACACAAAGCCCACCAAAAGGCTTTTCTTGTGCATACTGTAATTCCCGGTTTTTGCTATTTTCACAACTCCAGGAGCACTTTTTAAATGCACACAAACTGGAAACAGTGGTTCCACCAGTGTCTACCGCCCCCCTACAACACCACCTCTCAAATATACTTAACATCAAAGAAGAGCCTTTGGATGAGATTTGTGTTGACCGTCTTGGTCATGGTGATAATTTAATTTGTAAATTGGATACAGCAATAGATGGTGATTCACTCCATCAGTTTTTCTGCCCAGAGTGCAACTTGTCCTTTATAAATAAGGCCGGACTAACTGGGCATATGCGTGTACACACAATGGAACGGCCCTTCAACTGTAAAACATGCAAAAAAGGTTTCTGTAATAGAAATCTTCTCCGTAATCACAACAAGAAATGCAGACTTAGACATCTTTCAGGGAGAGGTACAACCAAACAGATGGAAGCCCCATTGAAAGCAGAAATTGATTTTGCACTGAATGACTCTGTTCTAGTGTTCAGAGAAGGCTCTACACAAACTGGCACTGGGGTATTGCAGACCAATTTTTCCTGCAAAGATGACTTACCGGAAGAATCTTCAAAAAATTCAGATGGAAACCAGGCACAAAGCAACTCTAATAAGGACAAGAAAACTGTGCAGTACCAATGTTCAGAATGTGATAAGAGCTTCACAGATGGCTTATTGCTTATTAGCCATCTAGAAGAACATGGAAGACAGGAACAAGAGAGAAAGCGCAATACATGTATCAAGTGTGGCCGGGTATGCGTTAGTCAAGCAAGTCTCGAAAAACACTTGAAGACACACGGATTTGACCAGGAATACCCGTGCCCAGACTGCCCCAAGATAAGTTACACTTTGGCTGATCTTGAAATCCACAGAACGTATCATGACCCAAATAGACCTTACCTTTGCAAACTGTGTAATCAAAGGTTTTGGACAAGACCATCATTATGTAACCATTACAGCAAAGACCACACAGAAGAAGCATTTGCTTGCCGTTTCTGTAACAAGGCCTATTCAGTCAAAAAATCACTGGCACGACACATTCGAAGATGGCATCAAAAAGAGAAGATGGATCTTGCAAGTAATGTTCAGGAGAGCAACGCTGAACAACAATCCAGCAGTCAAGTTAGTACGACTGGCCAGAGTGATGAGGATGAAAATAACGACAGTGAGGACAGCGACTCAGACTCTGCACCATATTTCCCATGCCACGTGTGTGGCAAGACATTCACAACATCAGAAAGTCTCGAAGATCATCAGAGGTGTCATTTGGGTGAAAAACCATATGAATGTGAGAAATGTGGCCGATGTTTTTTCCAGGCATCCCAGCTACAGCAGCATCAACGAATGCATAAGTCTGAGTTTCAGTGTCAGACATGTGGCAGAGGTTTTGTCTCTCTCTTTGCACTGCGCAAACATAAACACACTCATGGCAAGAGCCGTCCATACCGTTGCTCTAAATGTCACCTGAGTTTCACAGGACCCTCACAGTTATCAGAACACATGACTACCCACCGTGAAGAGAACTTCCCATGTGATATATGCAATCGTGTGTTTCTCTCAAAGAGTAGTCGAGCTGAGCACTGGAAAAGCCACTCCAGGTCACATGACCATCCACCACCTTCACTTTCAAGAGAAGAGTATGAAAAGTCTCCTTCGCCCCCTGGAAGCTCATCAGTATTCACCAAAGAACTGAAGTATCGCTGCGGTGTTTGTAATGATCGTTTCAGAGACCCAGAGGAGCTGTCAGAGCATGGTTGCTTGGCAGCAAAAGAGCGACCGTATTCTTGTTCAGACTGCGATAAATATTTTCTTCATGCATCTCACCTGAAAAAGCACAGGGCCACACATCAACAATCAAGTAGTGAATATCCATGTAATCGCTGCAACAGTGTCTTTTCCTCCTCTCAGAACTTCCTCAGCCATCTCAACACTCACGTTGATAATGCAGGAGAAATGAAATGCACCCCTGAAGGTAAAGATGGAGGGCCTTCACAGCTTTTCATATGTCCAGTTTGCCATCAGTGTTTTGCTTTTGTGACTGAACTTATTGGTCATTTTCCCACACATTTTGATAGTTCATTTGAATGCAAGATTTGCAATATGACATTTTCCTCTGCAACCAAGCTTAAAGAACATGAACACTGTCATCTAACATCAGCTACTGAATTTGAATGCACAGAGTGTGGTCAGAGTTTTTTGGGAAGTGATTCCTTCCGCCAGCACCACTGTTCCCATCAATACCATGCCACAGTCGAGTCCAGATACTCCAATACATCAGTTAAGGCATCGTCTCCAACTTATTATCAAGCAGCAGCAGAGGAGGAGGAGATTGATGTTACTGGAGAGGACTTGTACAATTGCCCTCACTGCTCAATGCAGTTCTCCTCCAAAAGTAGTCTCTTGGAGCATCAGAATAAACAACACATGCTTGAGAAGCCATTCAAATGTGAACTTTGTGGAAAAACATTTGCATTGCGGCGGTACCTTAAAGAGCATGAGCGAAGGCATCGTTTAAAATTGGTCGCTCAAAGCAAAGACCAGTTAGCTGAAATCAAGTTCAAGTGTGCTCAGTGCACGAGAGAATTCAGCACAACACAAGATCTGTCTTTGCATATGAGACTGCATGCTGAAAACGAAGCAGGAAAGTTCCGCTGTGATATGTGCTACAAGTCATTCAGCCGCTGGACTCTTCTTAAACAACACCAAGAAAGTCATGTTGGTGAAGTTGTATATGAATGCACAGAATGTGACAAAGCCTTTGCTTTTCCTCATCTGCTAGAAGAACATCAACAGACCCATGCTGGTTCCTCTCAGCAATGATTGTTAGATACCATTTACCTTATCTTCCCCTTGGATAACTGTAACTAAAGTTACTTGAAATCCTTCTCATGCCTTACATCTGACTGTGTACCACCACTTGAAATCCCAGTATACATCCAGTTTGTATTTTTGGCCCTTTGTATATTACTTAACCAAACCTGACTCATGTCACCATGACAGAGTTTTTATTGACATTGTGTATATATTTTTGGTTCTAATATTGGGATTTGTATACTGTAAATTGGCAACATAGTTTCTTGACAGTGTTTGCAAATCTATGATGAAGTTCTGTAAAGCAGTTTAATATTCTGTGATAAATACAGACAAAGCATGATGGAATAAATGCTTAAAAATGTTTTGGATAAGGTCAGAAATGTGTTATGTTTGGCATTTATTTAAAAAAAACACAGCAAGTTTTGTTGCCAATATGTAAAATAGGTTTCTAACTAGTTGTTTTGATCTACTGATATTTTCTATGGTATCATTATCCATGTTCTAGAGATAATTTTGTAATTTTATGTTAACTTCCCTCTGTTTATCATGAGTTGATTTTTTTTTTATATTGATAAGTATCTTGTACAGATATTCAAGATAAGTAATTGGAAGGATGTTACTTTTCTTAAAAAAATTTGGTTGATGCATTCAATTAAGAAGTAAAGTCAACTAGAAAATCATCTTCTGGGTCTTGTTTCCATTTCTGTTATCTGTGGGGGAGGCTAATATAATGGAACCCTAAATCTGCAGTGTCAGTTACTGAAGCGAAGATCTACTGATCGTCTGGGGTTTGTCGCAATCCTGTGGTAATTACATCAGCAATTAAAAAAAATCATCTCTCATGTATAAACTGTAAACAGCAAGTCATTGAATGTAGCAAAATATTGCCTTTTGGTGTTCTACAAAAATGTTAAATAATGAAGTATGCCAATACAGTATGAAGTAGTCACCCAAGTGTGCCAGTCTCCATGTTCTCCCTTTGTCTATGTAAGGTTGCTCCAGTCAAAGATAAGCAGATGAGGAGAGCTTTAAATGAGTTTGTTTGCACAGGGTGCAGCCCACCCCTCACTCAGTGTATGCAAGTAGCTCCACATCCAGAACAGATTAGCTGGTAGAGAGGATAGATGGCACTAGTTTGCTGCCTTGAATTTAACTAAAATAATATATGAAATACAATGTCCATTTCAATTGTTTTATAATTAAACTGAAGGATGTCTAAAAGTAGATTTAATGGTGGAAATTCCCACAGTTATAGTCTATGATGGTTTTTTATATTAGGGTTTTTTTGGGGGGACTTTTCATTACAAACAAATCTATTGAAATTTATGCATAAAGCAACACAACAAACACACAACAAAATTATAAGTGATTTACATGGATTACCATTGATTCAAATAAATCTTAACTAAACCTTCATTAACCCTAGCCATATCATATGACAATTTTATTGCAAAAAACAATTCATTTTATAGTTGTAAGGAGTAGTGAGAATACATCTCAGCACGTGCGCAATTTTGTAGGTGCTGTGTCATCTTGATGATAAGGGATTTTTGGTTTTGCCACTATATACGTGTACAATAATTGTATCATGAAACAGTCTCAGTGGACCCACTACTGATTTCAGCAATACAAGTCTTCAGTGCCAGTGATTCTCTCATAGAGCCCAGCAGTGCCTGCAGGTTACCAACAAAGTCCTGATGTGATGAACCTGATCATGCAACATGGACTGAGGAGCAGCCCAGTCATTCCCTTTAGTAGGAGCAACAGAATTCTTCCAGAGGAAATGGTGAAAAGGTTACTCCACTCAGTGATCCAAATTGAGAATTTACTTTGCAGAATGCTTCTTCAAATAAAAGCAGTCTGTCCAGAAGAGATAAAACCAGGTGAGTTCACAGTTGTCCTATACTGTGTCATAAGAAAGACTGTCTTTTTTTGTTGTTGTTTTTAGGGAACCCCTTTAGCTGCTGTATTTTGATCCAGATTGTTGGGTAAGTACCCAAAGGCCAAGCTTTCAACTTCATCAATGGATCACACCACCAACAATGTTGAAGTGCCAATCTGAGAGATGCGGGAATAACAACATTAATGCCTCCATACCCTGAAAATGTACAGTTCATATGGCATCACTGTACTGGAAAACCTCCTGCCATCTTAAGTCAAATGGAAACAGCTGTGAGTTAGAGAAAGGCCCACTGCCAATATTAAAGCACAGATTCTTGACAAGCTGGCATAGCCTTGCCAAACCAAAAGGTCCTGTGACATATTGCAACAGCCACTAATTTCAGTCTCATCTCACCCCAGCAGCACTCAGTTTGTCTCAATTCAAAGAAGATTGTAAGAGCAGAGCAAATATGAGACAGTGAGGATTTGTAAGGTGCTAAACAAAGAGCCTAAGATAATGTGGTCCCTGAAACTGAACCTTCTGTAACTCATGTTATGGAAGCAGATGATCATTTTTGCCATTTGGATCTATCTAGTTTGGGCAGTACCTGGCATACATATGTGTTTTCTGGCCAACATTTTTTATTTTTACAAAATCAAGGCCCACACTAAAGCCTGAATGTCAACTACAGGAACCTAGGTCCAGACTTACACCCCAAGCCACAGTAACTGCCCAAAACCTGATGTAGTTCGAGGGGTGTGGTTTGCAGTACTGAACATTGCTGACTGGTGAGAACAAAACTCAAACTGCAACAATGTAACTAGAATCAGCAGTAGTTTCTTCTCTGCTTGGTTAGCCTTGCATTTGATATTATGAAGGATCATCCCAACAGAGCTGAAATGTGATTATAAGTTAAATGGATAGAAAAATGTGCAAGGTTTTTCAATGCCACTTCATTATTTTGGTCTTGATTTTTATTCAAACATGCTATGACAGACTATGACTATGCAGGATAGGATAAAAATGCATATGTTCTGTGTCACTGGTTGTAGCCCACTGCAGGTGAGATGAATCAATACACCGACTTTCTCTTGAGTGAGTCCATTGTTTACAGAAGGTGCAGCCACAATCAGCTTTCTGTTAGCTATTGGTTTTCCTATTTGTGTCTAGACATTTTGCTGCTTTGCTGCTTTTCTTTGAAGAACTATATTGGCTAAAGCTGTCAAGGCTGAATCACTAGTTGGGCAACTGAAGGAGTGCCTCAGGCCCCAGACCCTCAGAGGGTTCATCATATAGCAGGTAGTTTGTGAGAATGTAATAAACAGCAAATTGGGTTTACCACTGTGTGCAGAACTGAAGCACAGGCCACTATAAACTGAAATTATAGGGGCATTAGGATGAGACCTGAACTGGGGTCCCAATCTAATACATGAAGACTTCACTTTCTTGTTTCTGTTGTAATGTTGTCCAACTTACTGTTTCTTTTTCTTTCTTTCTTTCTTTCTTTCTTTCTTTCTTTCTTTCTTTCTTTCTTTCTTTCTTTCTTTCTTTCTTTCTTTCTTTCTTTCTTTCTTTCTTTCTTTCTTTCTTTCTTTTTTTGCATTCTCATGATGTTTTGCCAAATCCAATACAACTTGACTTGAGAGGAAAAATAAGCTTATTTCCCCTTAGATCTCTGATTAATGGGGATATGTTAATGTATGTAGTAATCATTAGTCAAGTTATGTGCAGTTTATATAATGGATATTGACCATCAGTATAAAATTTGTATTTTAATTTAATTTCATGTAATTTGTTATTGTCTGGTCTCTGACTGACTGGGGACTGGACCCTTTTGGCATCATGGATAAAAACTAGGTAATTTGGTGAAAGCACAAATGATAAATTGTTGAACCACTGATAAAGGTAAAAGTCTATGTGGGACGGATTGCCTCACATGACCTGCATTTCCAACTGTGGCCACCGCGCCAGATCGCAGCGCTCCCTTTGAACACCGCAGGCAGAGCAGCGCACTGCTTGGCGCGGTCGTGAAGGAAACGAGTTTACTGCGCATGCGCCGTGGTGTGGACCTACAGTCAGTGTCGCTCCGCGCCTACTGCAGCTGCAGCGCCTGGTGCTCTTCCTCCTGGCACAGCATCACGTTTGCTCACCACAAAGCTCTGCTGAGCAGCTTCTCCCTCGAGAGTTTTTGCCTCTGCATGAACAGATGTGTGCCGAGCCACTTCATCCTCCTCCCCCCTTCCTTCCGCTCAGCCATTGTGGCTCTTCTTGGAAGGACGTCGTTGAAGCTCCTGTGGCTGGTGAGTACGTGAAGATACGAGCAGTTGGTTATTGTGCAGCAGCAGCAGCAGCAGCAGCTCCATAGGTCACGGCAGCTAGCTTGCTAACGTTGACTGTATCTTTCTCCGGCCTTCTTCAGGAACGTGGCCGACCACCACCCTCCGCCCCCCAGGTTAGCTTTCACTAGCAGCCCCTCTGATATATGGGGATAGGACTTAACGGGGGTATGTTTGTGGTAGAGTCAGATACTAAGCTAGCAAACGTGTGCTTAGTTCAGTAGAGCTCATGAAGAAGCTCGTCGCCCGGACATTGGAGCTCGTTACATTACACTGTGTGTGTGTGGCGATAGACTGGTATTATGTTGTAAAATAACATTTCTATGTTCAGTCGTAGTGTCCCTAGCGTTAGCAGGCTAAGTACCCCCACCCCACCCCACTACACTGCGGGGGGTGGCTGTATTCATTCTGCTTTCTCTTTTTTAACGAGTGGGTCGTTTCGGTGTGTTTTGTTTTAGTCCAGCTGGCCTTCAGTGTTTCACTTGTCATTTCAACACAAGCTGCCCCAAAATCACTCCACTATACAGTATCGAACCTCAATCTTTAATGCATGGTTTAAAGTGTATGCTCTGTGTGTGCTCAGTGATCAGACAGTCACAACATGCCCTTAATTGTTGACGGCTTGAAAAGAGGTTAACTTTTATTCAGACCGTTTAATGATGCTACTAAAATATATATTTAATTTGTGGTCCATGTCGAGAACATGTAGGCTTATTTAGGCATACACCGTGGTTGTTGTGTATTTAAAACGGATCTCAAAACAAAGCTGCACGTAAATGGCAATTTCTGAAATACAGAGTCTCAGCAGACTAAATTTAAACTTTGGTAATGAATATGGGCCCACTTCCAGAAACTGCTTTGACTTAGCTGTGGAGATGTGTTAATTTGGCATTAGCTGTGACATGTTTATACAACAGGTGTCGGTGATGGTCACCTTACTAAGTACCCAGCAAGGTGTGGACCAGTGGTGAGGATCAGTGAAAGCCAGCCAAATTAAAAACATTAGCTTCATGGAAAACATTTGGTGAATTAAACCTGGAGTTATGGAGAGGAGTTGTACAGCATAGTTGACAAACCCTGTCAGTAGTAGGGAAAAAAAAGAATAGACTTTTAGGCGATTATAAAGACAAGCGGGTTAGATGCACATGATACATCTGAGGAATCTGAGGAAGTATGGATTGATACATTTGATCAAATGGTAGTTTCTTTGTCTGATGAGTCAGGAAAATATCAAAAACCTCTTTAGCCTGCAACAGTTTTGTCTCACTGTGTATTTATCAGTCAAACAAAAAGTTCTTGATTACTATAGAAAATACACTGAAACTATTTATTTCCTCACTGAATTAATCACCAGAAAATACACAGAAAAACTGTCAAAATACTATAAAGACACAAATAAAATTCAATTCATAGCGGCGACAAAGTCTAAGATGGTGTGTAATCTGTTGTTTTATGTACTCTTGTGTAACTGATTTGTTGTCAGCAGAGTATTATGGCTGAATCTACAGGACATGCACACAGCAATATTCAAACCAGTCAGCTTCTTAGACCGAATTTGGAGAGACACCTATGTGTGCCTGTAAGAATGATGGAAGTGTACATTTTTCTGTTCTAGCAGGTGCAGCAGACCTTAGAGTTGAAGTGAAATGTCAGTCACACAAATACTCCTACATTACACTTAGACTTTCATATCAGATCCCAGTTCAGAGAGGATAATTGGGCACAACCATTTTTTTTCTCCTTTTTTTTTTTAAATTGTTGTGTCGGTGTGTCATGGGAGCATTGGGTCTTTGTGGTGCTTTTCCAGTTTCCTGAATTATTACATGTCTTGCCACTTGATTTGGCCCTGCTCAGAGACATGATCACTGTGTCACAGATTTACATGTTTTCCTCTGTGTGGCTTAAGTGGAGATGCACCTGATCATGACCTAGCTAAAGCTTGCTATACAAACCAAGAGGAAACAGGGTGACGCACCGTGAGAACAAGTAGAACACCCTCTCAAGAGTAGGTATTTGATGCCTTGTACTGTGTGCTGGGACCCTATTTGTACTGTTGACGAAGTATGGTGCTGTTCTGAGCATTGTTTGTGGCTATAAGTGGCTTTTTTGATCGGTTGGCTCTTGGCTACAAAGAGAGTAGTATTTCGCTATTGTGCGGTCTTTGCTGAAGTCCCTACAACTAGAGAAGTTTGTGGTTGGCAAACTTGATCTCGTGCGGTGGTGCTCTACTCGGTCTCACAGCGTGTTAGACCATGGATTAAATTTACGTCGGAATATCCCTTTAAGTACAAGGTATAGTGTTTGTAAAAACCAACCATTTGAGGTAGGCACTGTTTACTTGAACAGTTCATTCGAACAACCCTCATTTCAAGAAAAGAACATCAACCAGATTACTAGAAATTTCTATCACAGATTAAAAAACATGTTTTCTATTACAGGGCTACAGTAAAACATGTTGCAAACCAGGGCATCCCTTAGGTGATCACTGGAGACACTGGCAGAAAATGGAGGCTAAGGCGACACTGAGCGTGCCATTCTCTGTTTTTGGCTTACTGGTCTAAATTTAGGGCTCTTCGAAAGGGACCTGGTAAGGCATTGTACCAGCTTAGCCATGTTGTTGTAAAACTTACCCAACATTGTTGTGTCTGAATAAAAAAATTGGCAAAATCTCATTGTACAAACTCAACACAAAAATTCTTGACTTGTGGTTTAAAACAAATTGATGATTATTTGCAAAGCGCACAAGCTAATTGTCTCATTTTTGTGTTGCCTTTGCTTTTGATGCCCATGTTTGAAATGAGGTACTATGTTTAAAAGTGTGGTGGCAAAAAATGTTATCCGTTCAATAAAGTATTTAAAAAAGAATATGAAGACATGTCAGCTGTCTTTCTTGAGTTTTAATAAAAGCATTCATGAATGGAGTCACACAGAACACAACTGAACAGAAGAACAATCAGTGAATGAGTGGCCTGAAGATGTTCTCAGGCACGCTATCTTATAGTTCTCAAAACACTTTGAACAGAAGACAAAATATATGGCACTCTGATAGTTCAACCTGGCTGCACCGCCAGGACACAACAATCGTAAATTCACACAGGACACTCTGTCGGAGGAGCTTACCTAGCTCCTGACCTTTAACCTGTCCTGTGTGGACTCTGCATCCTGTGTCTGATACATGTCACATAGATTGTCACCAAAGGATTAAGTAAGGAAAGTTCAGTTGGTTAACATGGTTATACGACACTCGTAAAGCATACTATGGGTTAACACCAAAATTTCCCATTACAAAAGTGACACAAATGAGAAAAAGTCTTTTGGGTTATATGAGCATGTCATGAAAATAAATACAAAGATGTGGTTCAAAATCTGTCTTTAATGACAACAATGCAATTAAAAAAATGTAAT
Source organism: Selene dorsalis (assembly GCA_900303245.1). Taxonomy (NCBI): domain Eukaryota; kingdom Metazoa; phylum Chordata; class Actinopteri; order Carangiformes; family Carangidae; genus Selene; species Selene dorsalis. The sequence continues at coordinate 20,366 of OMNW01034819.1, read as the reverse complement.
GTCTGTTTTTACTTGGTGACATTGTTGTGTGTGTTTTGTTTTGTTTTACAGGGAACTGCCTTGGTTGACAACAACACCTGGATTGCCTTGTACATGTGGATTCCATGATGCTTGGGTTACAGGGAAATACTTCATCCTCCAAAGTGTATCGTTGTGTGGCATGCTCAGCTACCTTCAACGGACTGGCCTCCCTGCTGGTACATCAGGCAACCCATGCTAGTGCGCTTGCCAAGGTCTCCTCCCCCACTCCACAGCTTAATGTCAGCCCACATGAAACACTGTTTGCGAGTATGGACTCAACCAGCGAGCATCCCAGCCCGCCGCCTTTGCCTGAGAGCCCTTCACCTTCTTTTTATATTTGTGATTGCGGAGAGGAATTTCAGGACTTCAGTCTAATGTTGGAGCACAAGCGTTCTCATACCTCTCAAATTCAGCAACTGCAGCCTCAAGATAACAACAATGTTGTCTCAAGTGGAAAGGGGGGTGGACTAGTTTTTCCCACCCAGCATTTATCATTGAGTCCAACGGTAACCCAGTCAAGTTTGGTCCTCAGTTGCCCCTCTACCTCAGGCTCCCCACCTGTCGTACTGTCGACATTAACAGACCATGAAGCCGATTTAAACCTGGCAGATGGCATTTCCATTGCAACCACTTCTCAAGGCCAATGTACACCCTCCCAGGATGATAGTAAGAAACAACTTGACAACATGTCAGCCACAGCAGACCATATACCAGAGACAGTAGCAGACATGCACTTCAAGGACAAAACTAATTCTGTTCAAAGCACTGAAAAGAGGGACTGTCTCCCCAAAAATAACAGCCTAATGAAGCTGCTGGCATCAGCATACATGAAACGCTTTTCACCTATTCAGTCTCAGAATCAAAACAATAATGCTATTACCCCTAAACACGAAGATGTCCCTGTTAATATAACTTCAAGAGCAAAAACTGACACTTCCCCAATTAACGATCTCTCTATTTCACAGTTGAGGCGACTGCTTGCAAAACCTGGAATAAAGACAAAAGCTCCCTCTATTAGCAGAATTCTTGAGTCCAGTAAGAAGAGGGTCGTCTCTCTGACCAAGACTTTCTCCCCTGTTGTGGTTCTTGAAACCCGTCAAAAGCTCATGGATGCAATGGGCAATGGGACATATGGGACATATCAATGTGGCCGCTGTCGTAGGGTCTTTGATAACTTGGACAGACTGACAGAGCATCATTTCTTGCACAAAAAAGAGAGGATTAAATGTTGCCGTCGCTGCAAGCAGCTGATCATTGGGAGGCTACCTTTACCTGACAATCACGTATGCCCTCAGTTAGGAAACAAGTCGATACAGCCGTCCAGTTATTTAAAAAATAAATTACCTTTTGCACAAAAAATGATGGCAATCCATAGGCTTAACAACACAAAGAAAGTTTTCTTTTGCCCCTTGTGCAAGCACAGTTATGCACGGAGGTGGAACCTTAAAATGCACAAGTGTCAGGGCTCAGGCTCAGCTCCCCCTCAACAGGCCAATCCTCCCACTGAGAACATGATTGTATTGAGATCAAGCAGTACAGATAAAACAGACCCAGAGGTTAAAGACGACTCTCCGTTTTCTAAGAGTATTGCTGTGGGAACTGAGGTTACTGGTCGTATCAAGGTGGAGGTGACCTCTCAAAACTCAGACCAATCTGCAGTTTCACAGTTGGCCTGGACTAATCCGGCAAAAAGTTTTTCACCATTCTACCCCAAACCCTCAATGATGGAGCAGCACAAAGATGCTTCTCTGGGTGGAATGTCACTCCAGGAAGAAGAAGAGAACATCTGGGATGAGGCAGATGTTGTTGATGAAGACAGCAATGAGGGGCAGTGGACAATGCCCTTGGATGATGAACTCGAGATGCTTACTGCCGCTGCTAAGCAAGCTGGTGATGACAGAGAGGGGAAGACATCTGTGCCAGTTGAACATGCCACCAGCCTGCGCTACTTCGTCAGAGATGGTGTAAAGCGTTACCCTTGCAGCAGGTGTCAGAAAACCTACAGTCGGGCATCTACTTTAAGGCGCCATCTTCGACTATGTGGTTTTAGGCCACGTGCTTTTGGGGCTGCAACACAGGGTGGTGATCATGGCGCCATCCCACTGAACGCAAATACTATGAAACCAATGTTTGCTTGTTTTGTCTGTGGGAAGACCTTTAATCGCAAAGATAACATGATGGTTCACAGTAAGAAATGTCAGTTGCAACGAACAGTGGTAGATGTAGACAGAGGGACTGGGCAGCAGAGTTTGTCAAGCAATGCAACAGATTGTCAAACCCGGGAGGATGATGGAGGCAACTGGGGCATCATGTCACTGCCCTCTGTGCTCCCAAGGAGGGTGACATGTGAGTGTGGGGTTGGCTTTACATCTCCAAGACTTCTCCTGGAGCATTTGCAGAAACATGCGCAGGAATCTTACACATGTCCGACTTGTGGAGAGACTGTTAGCTCTTGGGCAGACTATGAAGTTCATCTGCAGATTCATATGCATCCTCATCATCAGCTGTTGAAGGGACTGCAACCACAACGATCACAGCCTCTTTTACTTCGATTTCAGCAACAGCCGTCTCAGCAGCAGCCGCCCCAGTCGCTGCAGCAGCCTGCACAGAAACAACCACGCCCACAGCAGCTTCCAATTCCCGCTAAAAAGCAGCAGCGGATTGTATGTATAAGATGTGGCAACACTTTTGCCACTCGCTGTTCCCTTCGAAGACATGTCTCTTGGAATCGATGCAAAGGTGGACGTGTAACAAATCTACAAACAAACCCACTAAAAACTTACCACTGTTCCCACTGCAACTCTGACTTCCCAAACACAATCAGTCTTGCATTTCACCAGAGGAGTGGGGCTTGCAAGCCTGCCATCAAGCCTGTGCGTTGCCCCGTTTGTCTCCGCTGGTTTAGCACAGTGGATGGCTTGCAGAAACACCTGCTAACACACAAACAATCTGAAACATACCACTGCGATGTCTGTCAGGGTACATACCCAAGCCTTAAGTCACTCAAAAACCACCGTAGAAGGATTCATCGCATAATGGCTGGAGATATTAACCCACAAACACAAGAACAGCTGACTTCTTAATGACACTAAAAACTGTCTAATATGAGAATGGTGTATCAAGAGCAGAGCATACCTTGTTATTGTTTGTTCCCTCTGTATTTGCCAGTTAAACGTCACCAGTTTTCTTTTATTCTCCTGAAACAGTGTACCACTGCATTAGGTAGTGTTTTCTAAACAACATTTAGGGGTGTGTTATAGTAGCTTGCCACTGTAAAAACAAAAGCTTTGATATAGTGTACATTCTAGGTCTGTCAAGTTAATGCATATATTACATAATGTCATTAGCCTCTTAATGTTTGAGTATTCGGTAATGAAACTTTTATCACAGAGGTTGTGGTATAGCTTGTTGTTCCTGATGTTAACAAACAAACCAGTCTGTAAAACATGTACATTACTTTTTGTGTGATATGGGATCTTATATTTACCTTTAAATACTATAAGGCAAAAAGTGCAGGATTGACATAAGAAAAGTTTTGTCTTGTTTTTTATTGTATGTAAAGAGCTGTGTTTTAACATGAAAATTATAGGACAAGTGGCATCACAATGACCAATGTTTATATTTCCCAAACTAAACTGAATAACTGCACTTAATAAAGCCTAAACTTAATCTTTTTTTATTAAAAGACAAGCTTCATGGATTCGTGGGTTTTATTCACCGAAAGCTGTCGGTTCTGCTCTGCTGGGTGGACATTGTTACCTAATGAAAATGAGTCGCACACAGTGTGAAATTACACAAATCTCAGAATTAAAAAAATCTGAAACAAGTAAAACAAAGGGTTCGGTTTGTGAGTCCTGACAGACACATTTTTGCTTGCAGCGATAGTGCAGTGCATAAACTTCAGTGAAAAGGTAAAAACTAGACTGATAAATATTGTGGTCATCGAACCTTATATTCTTAACTTCACAGGATTGACATGTACGTACACTTTATTGTCCAACTGCTCAGATGTCTTCTGCTGTTTCAGGTATTGAGGCGGATGAAATGTGGCCTAAAATAGCCTAAATTGCACAATTTAGAAAATAATTTACAGTGTATGCTTAGAGATGACTTATATATACATAAGTTTTAATTTTGAATTCACTGTAATGGCATTCCATCCGTTCAATCTAAAATTGTCGGCTACAGTCCTGTCTTGAGACTGTCAAATAAAAATTAATAGTCTTGTCAACTTTATCAAGGCCTCGACGCATATTGTGCCAAAATACAAAATGTTTTTCGTCAAGGATAAGGACTGAGAGCTTGAAAAGGATCTTCAGTTGAGTTAATTTCTCTCACTGTGACGACGGCTATAAAAGGTGAACCAGCACCTCCAGTCGATAGGTGGCGGTGTGACGAAGCACGTCGCAACGTTCTGTCGTAGAGATGTGACGTCCGTCGAAGAGGGAGGTTTTCTTTTTTTCCCCCTCTTGGTGTGGCTAGCGGGCTAACTGCTTTCTGCTCGCGCTAAACACCGGCAGGATTGGCACGATTCTGAATGCCTGACAAAACGACAGCGGTCAAGCTGTGTGTGGTTTGTTGCGATGGCATACGAGAGTACTGATACGGCGCTTCTTTGATTTTCATGCGACAGTAAGGTAACGTTATTGTCTCGGAGCCAATTCGGACTAACGTTAGCATGGTATACGTGTAGCATAGCAAGGTAAGCGCGCTTTCAACAAAACAAAACAACAACGTTATGAGTCACAAAACGTTTGTTCCTTAAGATGACATGGGCATTTGTTAATATGAACAATATGCTTATTAGCTATGTCACCGTATTATTTGGTCGCGTGTCTCTTAGATTGTGTATTTTACAAGGTGGGTGGCGTATGACAAGGATTTACCTGACAGATCGGGTTCAGACATCTTTGTCAAGAAACGATAATGAGCAATTAACGTAATGATTTCTTAAATGAAGAGGCTATAAGTGAGTATGTAAAATGTAAACCCTGTCTTCCTTGCTTGGTATGTAGTTCCTTTTAGCATAGCTAGTTCCCCAGAGCCAGATGCTGTGGGTTATTTGTAAGGGGAAAAAAGGGGGGGGTTACCTAAATTGACCACTTGTCCAATTCACCTATGTTCTGTGTATGATTATATTAATTTTAAACCTTGTCTCTATCAGCAGGAAGGGAACTCTGGAGAGCTCTACATGTTCAGTGCACACATCCATGCCTAGCCTAACCATGGAGGGAGAACAGCAGAGTCTTCACAGTGTCCTGGAGGATGGATTGAGCAGTGATTTGTTAAATGCTGGCCGGTTCTGCTTCAGCTGTGAGCAAATATTTTCAGATCGGATTAGCCTGGAGGAACATATGTGCTCTGCTGCAAGTTACATATGCTCCTGTGGAACTGAGTTTACTCAGTACCGAGACATGTTGGAGCACAGCACAAAGCATGAGCCCGGGCACCAGGTGCTCGATCACCAAACAATAAGGAAACGCAGATTTGAGAAGCGCATTGAGGAGGAAGAGAAGCTACAAAGATTACAGACGGGTGAGGTTGTATGGAGCAGTGTGTCATCAATTTCTTTGCCAGTGAAGACCCTGTCCCAAATGCCCCTTACATCAGCTCATGTGACAGTCCCAATGCAATCTTCACAGATTTCACAAGTGCCTGAGTTGTGCCCCACTGTGTCACAAGCATCTCTCCTCCCAAATCCAGTCACCCCTTCAAAAGACATGCAGAATATTTTTGCAGGTGTGGGTGCACCAACAGTGGATCTCTGGACACTTTACCAGCCAGTTGTGTTGATAAGAACGGCACGCATGTTCAACAAGAAAAAGCCATACATCTGTGGTAAATGTGGTCAGTGTTTTATGAACAAGACCTGTCTCATTTCCCACCACAGCGTTCATGTCACAGACAAAGTTTCTGGTTGTATAGGATGTGGGCTGCTGCTCTCCAGCAAGAAGGTTGTGCCTCGCTTCCATGTTTGTAACTCACCCAACAATGCCACCAAATTCAGACTCATTACTGCGAAACCGCTGAATTATGGTAGTCCTAACAAAGCCAGCACAGGTAGGATTCAGAACCCGAGTGCTCAGGAGCCTCAGGTCACTTCCTCTGTACAACTAAAAAGGCAGAATCCCATTGTAGTCGGTAAGGGCACTTCGACAACACATGTCACTTCTATTCTGAAGTTGAAAAATCAGAATGTCAGATCATACAGTAAAACCAATCAAGGGATTGATGTCACTCCGTCCGTGCAGATATACAGTCGGAAACCCAGTACATCCAAGCTTTCCACCAACGTCTCCCTTCTATCAAAGAGTCAGTCTCCAAATCTGACAACTAAAAGTGGGCGGGGGCTTTCTTTTGCTCCATCCTTGCAGATGAAGACAGCCACAAACTCTCCATCAGGCGTGTTTAGCAAACCCATGTCCTCAGCAAAAATTGGATTCATTTGTCGAGTCTGTCATATTGCTTTTGAAAGTGCTCAGCTCCTTCAGAGGCACAAGTGCATCAAAGCACAGGAGTTCATGGCGCAGCAAGTGCGAGGTGGCAAACAGCACAACAGACTTAAAAGGGTGACACCAATTGTAAGCCCAGTTCCTGTTCAGATGAATAGTGAGAGAAAAATGGACGTCCCAGCTGCTAATAACATAATGAAAAAACAAGTCATGGCTCTAAGTCTGGACAGAAGTCAAGGTGGAGGTCCTGTGAATGGGAAGCCAGGAGTGAAATTAGATGATGATTGTTACATTGTTGAAAGCGGACCAGGCAAACCTGCGGAGGTGATTTACCAAGTAACCTCATCTGTTCCCATTTCAACTTGACAAACCAAGATGGACACTTCCAGTTTGCATGTGATATTTTATGTTAATTAAGGACCAAGTGTGTAAAGGTTGCAGTCATTGAACCACATCTGATGTTTTCATCACACAGGAAGACAAGGTTCCAAACAAAAGACTTACGAGTGTGAGATATATAGTGACAATTGACAAGCATCTTAATTACGTTGGATTCTTCACACCAAAGCAGTGAACAGTCCAATATTGACTATAGAGACACAAATCTACAGTTGATACCCCTGCAGTGGTTACTGAAGTTGTAAATCCGTAATGTTCATTGTCAAGATGTAAGTGCATGGCTTACCCATGTTTGACTGGGCACCAGGTACTGCATTAAAAACTTTTCTTTCTTTTTTTTTTTTTGATATGATTTAGTATGATCAGAATGTGTTGTGAGGCTGTAATACTGACCATGATACCTTGTGTGTTCCTTTCAGTTTTAGCAGACTTCAAGAATACAGTATATGTTGTAATAAACTATATTTTCAAACTCACTCTGTGTTAATGGCATAATGCAGCATGCTATATTTATGAGGTTATTCACACGATAAACTGACTGAATTTGTGGTGCTCAGTCAGTCTCCAGTCACACATGATATTGTAACAGGTAATTTCAGTTTAAGATAATGGTGTACTGTATCCTGCAATAGAAAAAGAGAAGCAACAATAAAGTCACATTGGTTAGTCAGGGGTTTGTCCCACAACAAGACTATGAACTAAACCATGAGAAGAAAAGAAATAATGGTGGGTTTGGGTAATGGAAGATCAGCACAGACTCCAACCCCATCAATATGATCTGAACAGAAGGGGAAAGTGCAAGATGAATTTTATAATATATGCGACATTGTTTAATTTCCACTGTAGAAAATAAGTAATTCGTTATACATCTTAACAGTCACAAATATAGATTAACATTGGTTACTTTAACAAACAATCCTATGATTCCTTGTTTTTAAAATCGCTCCTTGTTTATGTATGGTATGCTTCAACTTCACACACTCTTACATACCGACTTATGTATGGATTTAATTAACAGCTGAGATAAATAAAGTTATGTTAATGTGGTTATTGTAGTTATTTATCTAGAATTATACGTGCACCTTTTTAGCAATCAATTTGTCTCTCATTTCTCATGTTATTTCTAAAGTTCTGATGATGAAAGTCACTTTTCTTCAGTTATATGGTTCGATGTCTATTGTCTGTGCCTCCAGCAGGGGGGGCGCCGTTTCAATGCAAAAACAAGGCGCTGTTGCGTGTCCACTTATGATGAGGTAAATGTCAATCAAAGACAGTACGCTCATGCGGCGTTCGCGTGGTGTTTGTGCGCTTGTACTCTCCAAACCCTCTGAGAATACCATACCAGACGCCTAACACCCTGGGGCGAGAAAACAGAAACCGACACGCATATAGATTTGTGTGGACGTTGCCTGTATATATAGCACTAACCCACTGTGCTTAATAAGGCAAAGGCAAACCAAGCGGAATCTGAAGCACACTGTTGGTGTTTCTCTTTTTTCACTTGCAAAATCTACAATAGCAGAGTGGGTCACTTTTCCAGCTCTTTTCACAACTGTATGTCCTTAAACGTAACTTGTCACCAATGCACCCATCTACCGAAAGATAGAGACCCTCTTCTGTACCGGTGGTGGATACTTTTGAAGTCACCCCAGATGAAAAGCCAAAACTCCCACATTTCCCATAGCAGTCAAGTATCCACGCTGTGCGTGTCGGCGTTATTGCTACTCTTCTGGCTTGCTTTGTGCGTGGATGGCGAGTGGCTTTAGAACTGCAAAACTGCCCCGAACACAAGAGAAAGCCAGGTCCGCGTCAACAACTCAACTCCACGACCAATGCAGGCGTGTAAAGAAACTGCCAAGCAGCCGAGTGGACACAGAGCTCATGTTAGCCTTGAGCTAGCCAGTAAGCTAGCTTGTGGAGCAGCGGTCAGTGCATGGCTACGCAGAGACCAGTCTTGACTCTCTCCCACGCAGGCAAGCAGTTTGTGTTTACTACCACCCTTCACGTTTCGTTACAGGTGTCGAGAAATGTCCCACACACGATTCAGTAGCTTAGCAGTGCAACATATGAGTAGGCATCACAGTGAACGGGTATGTTCGCGTGGCCTGTTATGTTAAATAACCGCAGCTAGCAATCTGGCCTAGCGAAAGATAACGCCTACATTGTTAGTTATGCTGCTGGCAGCTTTTAAGGATGACTGATTGCCCGGTGCTGAATCTGCAGTGTTGGTGATAGTTATTGGAAATATATATACTGCATCTCAATGTCGCTGTGTGACTATTGATACCACAATTATAAGCCATTTGCCTCCCATCATCAGAGGTGGTGATGATGATGATGATGATGCAGAGGAGATGAAAGTCAGGCTGACAGTAGCAACCACTGTGTGCTTGTGCAAAACCATGCAGATTAGTCTTGTGTTACCTTGTCATGTGCATCCAGTGCTCTCAAAACTGCAGCAGCATACTGTGAGTGTTGTTACAGAGGATGCTGTCAGGTTCAGAAGTGGTTCAGTGGTCGTGAACAGCTGTGAAAGAGAGGTCATGGCATGCTACCTCCCACTCTGTCATGTGCATACAATATACTTTTTGAGATGTAAATAATTTAAGTTTGATTCCTGGAGGAAAATTTCATCAATGTGATTCTTTGTTTGTATATACTGTAAGTTGTCGTTCACTGGATTTGGATAAAAGTTGCACTGAACATTAAAGAGAGACCTACAGAATGATTAACATTTGTGTAAATGTTGGTAATCCAGTTGACTAAAAACTCCTTACTTTTCTTACATGTGTTGCTCCACTAGTGTTCACTTTCTTGCATCTAGGTTTTGATTCTGCTTTGAAAAATCGAGTGATAATCTTGATAATATTGCTTGAGGGCTGAAAAACCCACTTTCAATGATATAGATTTCCCATAGAGTAATTGTTTACAATTTCATCAAGCTTGTTATGGGAAAGTGTTATTCATCACTTTCTACATAACCATATTGCCCAATATATTTTTGCAAGCAACAGATTTCTGGTTTTTGGTTAAAAAGGGGGGGGGCCCTTAGGTGTTGTAATTAGCCATTGAGACCAGTCCTGCAACATACATGTATACTCCCCCATACATTCAGAATAACATGCACACAGTCCGTCTTGCTTTGTTGGATTGCAGCTCACCCAGAACTATATAAGACATGCAATCATAATTCATATCGTTGTTTGTCAGTTTGATTCAATAGTGAAACAGAAACTGTCACATAGATATGAAGAGCACACACCAACACCAGCAGCTACCATGTGTAGTAATTTCCCCAAACCTGTTTATGGGGGGATTTTTACAGACTTGCTTTGTTGATGATCAGTTGTTAAAAAATGTTGAAATTGAAATGTTGATGACCTGTTATTAATCATTTGTTAGAATGATGAAGGAGTGAATGATGAATAGTGACATATTTCAAGGCGATTAAAGCCATAATTCTTGGGAAAAAATTCACTCAAAGGTGGGTTTTTCAGCTCAGAGCTCAAAATGTCTACATGTGATCTACAGTGGTGTCCAATATTGACATTTGATTTTGGTAAATAAAAATGTATTTATATTAATTTGATCATTAAAGAATTCAACAAACATTTATCATTTATGATTACAGCTTTTACAACTATTTCTACGGTACACATACAAAGAATGGCTAAATGGTTATTTTTAGCTCAGAGGGCCAAACTTCTAAAGTTAAGAAAAATATTAAGAAAACAGCAGTAGATTTGAATTGGATTAAATTGATATTTTTGCATATATCTTGCATGCATCCTACAGTACAATAAAGTAAATTGATTGGCTGGTGTTAAGTAGCATTACAAAATGTACCAAGCAGAGCAGAGTTGTAGAGTTTTTCTTCTGTTCTTCAGACACATTTTCCAGTAAAAATGAATCAGACACTCTGCTGCTTGTCCCTCTTTCTGGACAATTTTTTAATAAGGAAATCAGTGAATTGACACATTGTCTTTCTTTTTTTGGGAAATGTAGAAAACAGTGCAATGCTGTAAGACATGCAGTATATCTTTAAGTCTGCAGCTGAGTGAGATAGCAAGCTTTGGTCTGGTTCAGATTCGCAATGCATGTCAGTGTAGACACCTGCACTCATCATTGATCTGAAAGAGTTGGGAATGGCTTATTACCTTTGAATAATTAAAATACAGCCAGTCATTTCCAAGTAATTGTGACCAGTTAGTAAAGCATGCATCATATTCACAATTGTTATTTATTTTTCAGCTCGGGAAAAAATTACATTTTAGTCCTGGCATTGTGACATGTGTCACTATTTTTCTTTATGCGTGAAAACCTCCTTGTCACTGTTTAATCCACAGACTCTTGACATGGGGAGTAAAATGTCCTTCAGCAGAGGAAGCAGTGACCAAAATACAGTCTCTGAGTTAACTTCTGTGACACCTCATCCCCGCAGTTCCATTCATGCTCCTTCGGACTGCAAGCAGGTAGCTAGCGAGAAAGAGAAAGAGACGTATCCCCCCCAAAAATTATGCCGTCTGTTACAGTATACAGCATAATCTTTGGAGTAACTTTTGTAAAAAGCAATATGGATGAATTTGTCTGCATTAAAACACAAACTTGAAGGGTTTTGTATTGTAATGTAATGTTTATGTAGGCATGTGGGAGCTGTACATGAATTTAAACTACAGATTCAATTACATAGTTAAGCTCTGTTTTAAGAAATCTGTTTAATTGTCTGGGCATCTATATTATTGAACAAATTACAGAGACATTTGTATGTATTTTAGAATAGGTGCAACATTGCCATTGTAACGTGTAACAAATTGGTTTTTTTTCTTTCACAGATAAGTGAAGATAAGAGATGCAGTGTAGAAGAAGACCTGGGCGACAGGTGGGGAGAGGATACGAAAGCAACAGAACTGACTGAAACTGCTGCTGAGCACCGCTCATCAGCACACCTCGACCCCGGTGACCATGTTAACTGTGACACAGTAGAGAGAACAAATAGCCCACAAATTGAGTGCACACCATCACAGGTAGAGATGGACGCAAAGCCTCAAGAGACACCTGCGATCGTGTGCAGCTCGACGACAGACAGTCATGGACAGCCTGTGTCCAGAAAACGTGGGCGGCCTCGTAAAAGAAAACCTCTGCTGCCTAAAGACAAAGAAGACCCAGTTATTGCAGGTCTTGATGCAGTTCAGCACAAGGAGATCAGCACGACAATACCTTTGCCAGCATGCTTAGAAAACCACATCAGTGGTAATGTGCCTAACACTGTAGACAGTCCTTTAGTGAATAATTCTCATCCTCATTCTGTTCCTGATGAGGAAGCAAAAGGCAACCTGCAAAAAAGAAGAAGAGGAAGGCCAAAAAAAGCAGAAATCACATCTGTTGTTTCTTATGCTAATAATATCGACAGTCCTGTACGGAGGCTGAGGAGTAGAGGAGAGAAGCAGTCTTTGACACAAGATATAAGCACTGAGTCTGGTAGCAAGGTAGACCACAAGCAAACTGACCGGACTCCTCCAGAAAGCAGCAACACACCAAGTTTACAAGGTATTAAAAGAAGAAGGTCAAAACTGGCTGATCAGCACGTTCCCACTAAAGTGTCCAGACTGGAAAAAACCCAGGTGGCCTCATCGGCGTTGAGCAATGACACAGGCTGTGTGGAAGGAGCAGAGGCTGATAAGCAGGTGGAAATAAAAGCTGACAAACAGGGGACTGATACAGATGGAAAGGAAGCCCAGTGCTCTCTACCATCTGGAGTAGGTCAGAAGCAACAAACAGAACAAAAGGAAGGGGTATTACCAGAAACAAAAGTATGTTCCCAGCCAGCAGCTGAGCCTGAAGCTACTCCTTCAGAGGATTTGAACAGTCTAAACCTGGCAAGTGCTACTCAGAGTGTTGAACCTAAAACAAAAGAGACAGTGGACCTGAATGACAGCGAGAACTCACAATCAAAAAGCCCCCTCAGCTCTCCAAAGAAGTCTAAGTTGCAAAATGTAGAGCCCTCTATTACAGATGTTATAACATCCTCCAAGGAACCAGCTAAAACCACCAGGAGCCCACCTGCTATGAAAACTGAGACTATAGAGGTAGAGCTGGATCATTTGAATCCTGTGTCAGAGTCAAAAAGTCCTAAGTCTTTACAATACAGTGCCAAGGCCACAGTTAAATCTGAGAATCCCAACAGTCAGGGAAACATTTTCAGGCGCAAGAGAGGTGGCAAGAGAAGGAGGAGAATAAGTAATGTATTGTTACCGAGTGAGCAGCTTGTAGAATGTCACAAAGGCAGCGCTGAAATTCAAGAAAAAGCAGAGGACCAAAAAGACAGTGGCATCGTGAATAATCAGGCAAATGTCGACACAAATGTGATCTACACTAAAAAAGGAGGTAAAACTCTGATGAGATGTGGTTACTGTGGCCGTACGTTTAAATTCCTGTCTCAGTTCATCATCCATCAGCGGATTCATACAGGGGAGAGACCTTTCAAATGTCCTGAATGTGGCAAAGGCTTTAGCAAAAACTCGAACTTAAACCTTCATCTTAAAACGCACAGAAAGAGCAATATTTATCAAAAATGCCCGTTTTGCAAAATCAAATTCTCATGCTCCGAGTATGCCTCTCATATGCAGATGCATACACACGAGCTGAATCAGGAGTCCGAGAACAAAACCTTTGAGAAACGTAGCAGAGGGAACAATAGTGAACACAGTCAGGGACTTGATGCACCGGTTTCCTCAGAAAAGAGAGAAAGAAAGGTGTGTCAGTACTGTGGTAAAACATTTCCATTTCAATCTGCCCTCATAAGACATGTACGTGTCCACACAGGGGAGAAGCCTTATAAATGTGATATATGTGGCAAAGCCTTCGGTCAGGCCTATTTCCTTCGAGTTCACGAGCTGACGCACTGGTCAGTAAAGCGGTACAACTGCACGCGCTGTGAAAAATCATTCACTCATTATAGCAATGCAAAAAATCACACATGTAGACCCACGCGAAGCGACGACGACGACGACCCGCAGCTCAACCGATGCGTAAAGCCTTCCCTAACGTACACGTGCCACATCTGCAAGAATGTCTTTGACCATTTGCAAGAGTTCAACAGTCACATGAGAGCTCACACCGGTGCAAAGCTTTATCGCTGCTTGTATTGCGACAAGCTGTTTGGTGTGCTGTCCGAATTTAACACCCACCGCAGTCAGTGCAGAGGAGAGAGAAATACCTCCAGCTCTCCGATAAAGGTGGAAGAAACGATGTCCTTGATACAGTACACAGTGCCTGCGCTGAGGTGTTCATCGGGACAACCCTCGGCCACTCCGCTCGCAGCTGCAAACTCTGAAACACAGAAAAAACTGACGCACACCAACCGCAAGAAACGCTTCGCTAACCTAAAGAAACCATTTCAGTCTACGGTCATACCGGCTCACCATCTTTCACACCTTGTGTCAAAGTTAAACAAACTAGATAACAGATCTGACCCTAGGAAATATCTGTGTCCAAGCTGCGGGCGACTGTTCAGACACATGGGCAGACTCCGAGCCCATATGCTGACTCACGCCCCGGGTCAGAGTTACACGTGTGCCTGTTGCGGTAAGACTCTTGAAAACTGGAAAAAACTCTGGCACCACCAGAGAATCCACCGACAGAGACGCGGCCGCTTCACTTGTCCTCAGTGTGGGCAAGGTTTTCGCTTTGTAGAGCCTTACAAGAAACACATGAGTGAGCATCCAGACTTCCAGTGGATTCAGTTCAGGCCCAAGAAAGTGTCACTGCCATATCAATGTGAGCAGTGCAGATGCAGCTATAAGACTCTAGACTTGCTGTTCACCCACCAGCTCTGCCATTCCACAACACAAGACACGCCCAAGGACTCTGTGTTCGATTTGTCCATAGACGATTACTGCACGCAAGAGAACAACAAAGCAAATAATCACATGGTAATGTCATGTCCTGAACCTGAGGACAGCAGCTCTTCTCAGAGCCCCTTATCGAAATATCCAGACCCAACTCCTCAAGCGGCGCCTTTAGAGCCCGTGGTTTCTTTTATCCAAAATCCCAGCAGCGCACATTCAGTCCAAGATGGAGAAACCAGTCGTGGCAGAGTAATTGAAAATGCACTCGGAAAACCCATTACACCTTTGAGAACTGTGAAAAGACACGCAACAGAAAATGCCAGCATATCAAATGAAGGTTCTTCAGACGGCATCAAGTGCGCTGTGTGTGATAATTCATTTCCTGCCATTTCAGACCTTTATCACCACTATCTACAGCATGCCAGAGGCCAGGTGTAGTTACCTAAATGGAGATCTGGTTCCCTCTCTTTATGGACATCAACTGCTTTACATTGTTTAACACTGAGGCCCTGTGGCCCTAGAGCAGAAAAATAGAAAACATTGTGTACACAAACTTGTAAAAGTTAAGGCAACTCAGCTGATTTGCTTTGTTCAGTTGATTATTAAACCACCTGTGTATCAGTTTTGAAATTATGATCATCTATACCGAATGTACAAAATAATGATGTTGCCTGTTTTCTTGAATTTCATTAGGCAACGAGGTTTCTTTCATGTCTTTATTTACAATTATGCCATTCGAAAAGACCAGAAGAGATGTAGATGGAGGTGGCTGCAATCGAATGCAGCTATTTTAAACACAAAACTTGTAAGTAAACTGATCAAGATCAACTGAGTTCAGTTAATAAATATTTCAATGAATGAAATAACCACTGAAACGTTTGAATTGTCATTTCTTCCTTTTCTTCATCCTCCTGCTCTCCTTTTTTATTTTTACATGGAAAAATTACTGCCCAAAATTTGCAATTGTTCTGAGGTCACATTGAATTAACTTAACTTAAACTTATACCCATTAAAGTTTTGTTTGACAAACTTGACAAAAACAAATCTTTGATACGTTACAGAAATAAATTCAAGAGTATATATATTGAATGTGCTGATTTTCCCATCATGTTCATGAATATTACGGCCAACCAGTGACTAGTCCATGTATAGTTTTACAAATTTCACTCTCACCTCATTCATTAATTTGCTGTATGACCACAGTGAATTTAATATCAAATATCAACATCACGTAGATCTGTTCTTCGTGACAGGTCTGTTATTTAAAATGTTTGCTATTTCTAACTTTGTTTTCCTGATTTACAACAAAGATGTGTCAAAGAGTTTGTTCTGTTGTGAACCTGTGATATGATGGCTGAAATCAAGTGATGCTACATTTTCAAGACAATCTACTGATAAATACACTTTCCACATCTGTTGTACCCACTGACTTTGGTCGAACGAAAAACTACACATTTACACGCTTTGGTGTCGGGCTTGATCTGATTGAAATCACAGGAAGACATTTCAAAAGAGGTTTACCACCCCCTAATGTGTTGTATATATAATTTTATGCTATAGTTTGTCTTAAATACAATAAAGGTCACTTTTGTATTCACATCTGATTGATCCTGTTATTTCTAGGTTAGGTTTTGTGCCTTTTGCTCTACAAAGGCAAAAATGCAGAATGAACTGATGCTCAGGTTAAAGGCATGTTATGAGTGAAATGTGTAGTGCACTGCTAAGACACTGAACGGATGAGTGAGTATTGGGTTTTAGTTATTTATTAAATAGATATGCACTCTCCTGTCTCACAGCAAATGACTGTAAGGTGACTTTAGTTGGAGGACATGGTGCTGCGGATCCAGGAGTTGTAGTTGCAGACCTTGGCGTAGACTCCAGGCTTGTTCCTCTGGGCACAGCCGTAACCCCAGGACACCACACCCTGCAGCTGGCCATTGCACACCACGGGGCCACCGGAGTCACCCTGTTAGGACGCAGGAAGAAAACAAGAAGTGAGCAGAGCTTCTCTCCACATGAAGGAACAGTGATGATCAGTTCAGCTCATGGTACCTGGCAGGAGTCCTTGCCTCCCTCGAGGAATCCAGCACAGAACATGTTGGAGGTGATCTGTCCAGGGTAGGAGCTCCTGCAGCTGCTGTCACTCAGGATGGGGGCATCCAGGCACCTCAGGCGATCAGGGTAGTTGCCTGGAGAAGAAGAAAAACAAGATGTGATACTGCTTATACTCTAACTGCCAAGTTGTCCCATGCAGGGTTTTACATACTTCCAGAGCTGCTCATGTTGCCCCATCCAGAGATCAGACAGCGGGTTCCAGAGCTGGCGCAGCTGGAGGGCAGGGACACGGTGCGGACGTAGTTGTTGAGGGTGGCGGGCTTGCTCAGCTTGATCAGCATGATGTCGTTGTCCAGGTTGCGGCTGCTGTACCTGGGGTGACGGATGACCTTGGCAGAGCTGATGAACTGCTCGGTGCCCTCATTGACAGCGATGTTGTGCTCACCAAGACGAAGCTGGATGCGGCTGAGAGAGAGACATGAAGAGTAATAAGTCATGTGTTTATGGAACAGTTACTGCAGATTGAAAGTTGACAGACTGATGGTTTCATTTGGATCTACACTTACGACTTGTAGCAGTGAGCAGCAGACACCACCCAGGTGCTGGAGATCAGGGAGCCTCCACAGAAGTGGTAGCCAGAGTTCAGAGACACCTGGTAGGGCACAGAGTTCTTTCTGCACTCATAGCCTCCAACAATCTTGTCATCCTCATCATCGATGGGAGCAGCAACTTTGATACAAACAGAGAGTTAAAATTGTATGAATCTCAAACCTATTCTTGTTTTTAGTTAAAACCTCAAACAAAACATAAAACTTACAAGCTGCAGCAAACAGAGCCAAGAGAATGAAGTACTTCATGATTGCACCTACTGAGCTCACACAACACAGGACTGGACGCTATGGGTTTATATAGCAGTTGTGTCGCCAACTCGACAATTCTTTATCTGACGTTCTCCCGCAGTATGTTTAAACATTATCCCAGCTGGGAAACAGCAGCATGGTCAAAAAGAAAAAACAGATGTTTGTTTTTAAAATAAAGATCTTTTGAACTACATATAAATGTAAAACTGAAAATAAAATATATTATAATACACAATGGTGAAACTAGCTAAACTAAAATAATTTGCCAGGTTTAAGTATAAAGTTGCA
>OMNW01034817.1:15301-47790 GCA_900303245.1 Selene dorsalis | reverse complement strand
AAAACTTAGCCTGTATTCTCATCTAAAGGGGAAAATTAACTTTACTCTGCCCTCGGAAATATCGACATCGTGATTAGAGGGGACAAGTCTTGCTTCGCTGGACAATGCATTACCCGAGATAACAACTTACTTTGACCTTATGATGTGTTTTCCTTCTTGTGTGTGTGTGTGTGTGTGTTGCGGGGCGGGGTGGAGAGTTAAACAGGAAGAGAGCGGCCATTTCAAAGGAGGAAGTCCCATCCGGGTTGCTCATTAAATCTGGGTGCCCTCTCTGACCCCCACAACTGCTCAAAGAGATGCTTTAAACTTCTGTCATTATTCACATCAGTGCTTCCTTGCTGCTCTCGTATAAAACTGTCAACACGCAGTTTCCAAGTTCCAACATCAAGTTTTACCTGAGATTTCACTGTTTGATGCACATTTGAATGTGAGCTACAGAATAATGTACTTTTGTAAGTGTGAACTAAAAGCCTTGTGCATGTGTTGGCCTCATCTACTGTCGCTGCACTTCAGTGCACTATTAGTTACAAGAGGAAGAAGAAATTCCTGAACATTTAATGTTGCTCAAAGAATTGGTACAAGTCCACGTATTGAGTCTCTCTCTGTTTTGTGTTGAGTTAGGAAACCGTGCAAAGATCATAAGGTCCATTTAACTTTCAATCAAGTGAATATTTAGATATCTAAATTTTTATGACCACTGGGTAAACTTAGTCTTCAGATGAATATTGTGTAACAGATACTAAATGGAATGGTGGGTGGCACGGTGGTGCAGTGGTTAGCGCTGTCGCCTCACAGCAAGAGGGGTTCGAACTGGGTTCGAACCCACCGGCCGGGTGGGGCCCTTCTGTGTGGAGTTTGCATGTTCTCCCCGTGCATGCGTGGGTTCTCTCTGGGTACTCTGGCTTCCTCCCACAGACTAAAGACATGAAGGTTACGTTAATTGGCAACTTTGGGAGTGGGAGTGTGAATGGTTGTTTGTCTGTATATGTTAGCCCTGCGATAGACTGACGACCTGTCCAGGGTGTACCCCGCCTCTCGCCCCTAAGTCAGCTGAGATAGGCTCCAGCTCACCCGTGACCCTAGTGAGGATAAGCGGCATAGAAATTTTATGAAAAAAAAGGGATGAAAAGATACTAAATGGACCATTGTTTTATCAACAATTAAAGAATAAACTTTTTTCACTGACATTGTCGACATCAAAGTCGAAGGTCAGTGAAAAGCCGTGTAAAAAACCCCGGATGACAATAACAAAGCAATTCCGAGCAGCTTCAAACTCACAGGGGAATAGTACTGGTGATTCATAACAAAATATTGGTGAAATGAACGAGTTTCACGGCAGATAATGTCTTATTTAGAGGCTGCATTGTCGATGCCCAACAACTCCCATTATATGGATATACGCGGATCTCAAATGGATCTAAATATCGCCTGAAGGACTCCAAGTTATACCCAAGTTGTATGGGTGAGTAAATGAACGTACTTTATGCTAGAAATAAGGTCCAGGTTGCAAAAAAATGAACTTCTCCTTTAAGTTAATGTATTGTGGTAGCAGAAATCCATGATGCATAAAGTACATGACCTCTTAATTCATCTGTACGTATCCAGGGAGAGCAGCCTACACAGAACATGGCTGCTCCTTCGCAGCAACTCTCTGTTTCTCATTCATACAGTTTCACACATTCACACCTGGGAGCTGCCCAACACAATCACAGTGTTTGACTCCCAGCTGCAGAGCAGCTCCACTGGAGACGTTGTGGGTCAAGAGCCTCTCAGTGGCAGTTGTTGAGGGAGAACAGAGCAGAGCATCACTCATTGGCTTTTCCTACCCATCCAGTCCCAGCTGATCTGGGATCTCCAACTTGTTTCTCACACCTCGGGGCTACTGCTGCCAATTTGGCACAATCTGACAGCTTGACATACTGTAAATGTTTCGCAGAATGGTGGAGGAAATCTTAAAATATTCTTGGCTGTGACTTTTAATATTAAACACTGTATTCCCCTGTTGCCTATCATCTCATGACTAATCCCTTTTGGACCTAGAAACTAAAACAATAGCATCCAAGTGAATCTGGAAATAAGAGACAAAATATAACTGTAGTAGGCCACAGTCCAAAGTAATCACAGTCATCACCAATTGTTTAGAACTGCAATGAATAAAAAACAGATTGTTTGTAGAATAACATTTTAATTTGGAGCACTTTTAATAGAGCAGCCATGAGCATGAACCAAGGCAAATTTAATACTCAACATTTTACACCCATTAAAACTCTTTGAAGAGCCAAGGAGGCAGCCCTGACAGTTGTATTACAAATCTTTAAAGGATTATGTTAAAATTCAGTCTGCACAATTAATAAGTTACTCACATCAGTATTTGTATATTGTGCCTGTCAGTCTCCCAGCCTCATGACAAACAGCCACTCTGATTGAAACAATTGTCATAAATATCTTAACCAGATTTGTTTCCTCTTCCAACCCCTTGACTAGGCCTTTGCCCTTTGAAATGCTTTGATATGCGTCTGGCCTTTAACGTGGTAATGCTATTAGGGGTTCCTTTACCCTTTACAGATCTCCTCTTAATGTTAATACCAACACAGGTAGAAGCTCGTGCCCTCTGAGAGAGATGCAGAATGACAAAGAGAGTGGGAGACCAGTCCCCTTTGACATTTTAATGTTACATAATCAGTCAGGGATATTCAATAAGTCCAATTAGCCTTTTGGTTCATACAGGGACCCATTTGTCAAACTATGTAATTTAAATGTCAAAACTTGGATTTGATTGGTGGAACAGGGGCTCTCTGACCCTGTCCGAGCTGCCATCACTCCTCTCATTTGTACTTCTTTGTTTTATGTTTCTCATAGGAGCACTTTGTGTCTTTTCTCTTCTCTGATTCCTTTACTTTATTTTACCATTCCTCCTCTTCCTTCCTCTCTGTCTGTTTCTCCACAGTAGCAAGAAAGGAATGGTTATTTGTTAATGTAATAACATCTAAATCTTAACAAAATAGCCTTCAGTGCAAAGTCCAACCACATCCAAAGTCAGTATTTCTTTTGGGCAGAGAGAGTAGACGTGTGATGTTTCAGCCAGGACGGATGGGGCACACCGCTCCATGGCAGCCAGCTGATGGAGACACAGATAAGAAACAGGCACAGCCTCTGCAACCCTGTTCTAATAAAGATAGAAATGTGGTCACCGTTTAATGTGCATTTTAAAACAACCTGATCCGCATAATCTGGAGTATGCCTGATAATAATAATAGTAACATTTCTACGTATACTGTGTAGATAAACTAAAGCAGAACTAAAGACAGGGTCAAGATTGGACTTGGACCCCAACAGGATGCTCATGTTGTTCTGTTTCTGCTGGGTGACTATGTAGGCCACATGTCTGCTAATCTGATAGCCATAACAACTAAATCGACTCACTGTATTACAGGTGCGGAGTTTGTTTTTTGCCCCATGAGGTCAAAAGAAACAACAACAACATCAAAAAACATATAATGCAGCTTTTTGTTTTAGCCTTTTCCAAACAGCAGACAGACAGCAGGGAAGAGAGAATGTGAGTGTGGCATCAAAGTAACTTTAGAAAAGAGAGCGTGAGAGAGAAACTGAAGGAATAAAAAAGATGTGTGGAGTAAGTTTTACAGGTGCAGAGAGTGGGAAGGACAAAGTGTCTGAGTATATCAGTGTGTTAGCGTGTGTGGGGGTTGATGATTGTCAGTGACTGTACTGAGGCAACTTCTCCCTTGCTCTCGATGTTAGGATGGCCTTGCTGTAAAATATTTTTCATCCAGCAGAAGTGAACTCAGTTAAGGAGATGAACAAAAGAACAGAGAGTCACGAGAGTGAGGAGCTGCTGGATGCAACTGTGATCTAATTTATTAAACTCTGTATGTGTGTGACTGATCTTTACTAATAGATAGTGAGCATGTGTGTGTCTGTGTGTGTTAGTGATCTATTATAAGGAGCTCACCATACTGAGATATGAAGGGTGGGAAGAGGAGAGAGAGCTTGAAAAACAAGAGAGAGAGAGGAGTTAGGAAGATGAATGCAGGGGAGGAGAAGGAGGAGGCTTTGATAATTCCTTCAGAGTGTCCCAGGTGGGCGGTGTCCAACAGCAGTGGCATCAAAACTAAGTTTATCAGCGTTTCTTCTTCCCTTTTCTTTTTTTCTGTATGATTTAGATTCAAAGTTTTTGTTGTGCCTTATTAAAAACTGGATGAACTTTGACGTGATGCTCGTGGAGGAAACATCACTAAATGAGAAAGATGACACAGATGATGTGAATCAAAGGTGGACTGCTTCTCCTTAAACTTTAGCGCAGGAGAACATATTCAGGGCGGGTTAGTGTGTGGCACCAGTCCTTTAAACTTTGAACACCCATGTTAAAATTTCATATCTGCTGTAAAATAAGGCATGAAATGGTGTCTCTTGGCTAAATATAGATATGCTGTGGTTGCAGTGGTGTGTAAGAACCAGCACAGGATGGAGGAAACCCCACTAGAATAAAGATTAAATGGCTTTTTCTTTAAGGCTCTTAGAGAAGAATTTAAGTTAAGTGAAGTTGAGTGGCTGTTTGATCCGGCTGATGGATTTTATTTCAAGTTGTGTGGGACGAGTGTGTACTCAGATGTGGCTCAATCTTCATCTAATGATGCACATCTTCTGTTTGTGTGTTTTTTGTTTTTTTTTGTGAGTGTAGCTGTGTGTGTCCACCCGGATTCGAAGGCCAACGTTGTGAGATAAACCCAGATGACTGTGAAGACAACGACTGTGAGAACAACTCTACCTGCATTGATGGAGTCAACAACTACACCTGCGTGTGTCCGCCCAACTACACTGGTACACACACACACACACACACACACATACACACACACACAATCTTACCCACACGATCAATTTCTACACTATAGATATTCTTGAAACCCCCCCGACTTTGCCCTGTAGAGGCTGGGTGGGTCAGCAAGTCCCTCCACTATTGCACACATACGCGCACGCACACAAAATCATATTTTCCACTTTACTGCATGGGAAGTTAGTAATGGACAGCCTCTCTGCAGTGACCTGAAACTGCTCCTACAGGAGGTTGAAAGAGCAATCACAAGAGAGTGAGCGGGAGAGAGAGAGGGACAGAGAGAGGGAGGAGGGGGGCAGTGAAATGGCAAAGAGGGAATATGTACAAGAGGGAATGGGAAAAATAAACAAAGCAGGGAAAAGGGTAAAGAAGAGGCCAATAAAGGGCAGAAACAGAGAGAACGAGAGAAAGCGAAATGGCACGGCGAGAGAGAGAGAGAGAGAGAGAGAGAGAGAGAGAGAGAGAGGAGAAAGAAAGAGAGTAACTTAGCTTGGTGGAGTCCAGCAAGTTAAAGCTGAACTGCTGACTGGTAAGTTTTTCTATCTGTCCTCTAAGACACACACACACACACACACACACACACACATATATCCACAGCTGGTCCCCTTTGACACTGGATCTCAGTCAACACACACACACACACACTATGTCATTATCATTGTTGGCATAAAAAAGCATCACACACTGCCAGACACCTTACCACATACAGCTGGAGCTCACAAACACACACACACGCACACACACACAGCTGGTTCCTTTGGCTCTGGACCTCCACTGAGCCCAGTGAACCGCAGCGTAATCATCAGGTGTCACATTAAGAGGACAGTCCTTCTCTAGTCACTCCGCTTTCTCCAAACTCAGCAACCAGGATTTGTCACGTCATATTTGCACCAGAGGGAAAAAATATCAAATATAAGGTCACAAGACCTTTAAACAGCTGATATAAGGTTTCTACCACAGGGGAGTTTCATCCAAAAATGAGAAAGTCACAGTCATGTGCCTGAATGAGCTCAACAAATTCAATGCCAATCTGTCTTTTAGATTATGAGATTTAGTATCTTGTGTGCAGTTTCGCCACTGGCTTGATGGTGGCAAAGGTTCAGGAGGAGTCACAACACACGACCATTAGGATTTATCCTTTAAGATCATATATATTGGAAAATATGCATAACCACGGAGAAAAGTATTTGTGACACAGACATTTTGACTCAAAGATGCTGTAACACAAAAGATCGGGGGGTCAATAAACTCAGCAGGAACTATCCCCTTTGAGCTCATATGTACATTATTAAACTTTAACCAGCAGCTGCATTGAGATATCTTGGTCTGGACTGATGCAGATGCATCACATGCTGCTTTTGTAGGGAAAATATTGTAATAGAATATGATTCAGTTTCCAGTTTAGGCCTTGCTTGCCCATAAACAAGGGATCTCCCATATTATTTAAATACCAAGCCCTGCGTGTCATTTTCTGTGTCTTTATTTATATGCTAAAACTGACATTTTGAGTGAAACTCTTCCCCAGGCTGCTGATGGGCTCATGAAGTTGTGACACAACTTTAATGTGTTCTGGCTGCCACTTTAACATCATTAACAATCATTATTTAATCAAAACAAAAAAAGAGGCTGCCAGAGTCTTTTGGCCTCTGCGCCACAATTAATGCTGGCAGGGTTTCCATGGTAATCCCTTGTGTTGCTTTATAGTACAAGTCACATAAAGGGCAACGATCCTGCATCACAAGCTGAGCCACAGAGTAACTTTGAAAGTGTCTTTCAGTCAGGATCAATTTAACGACCAGTGGGTAAATTAGGCCCTGAATGTTTATCTTCTTCGGTAATCATCACGACGATGGTCTCATTTGTGTATGGTAATCATACTAAGGTATCACAGGTAATTTCACTCTGACAAATTAGTGTTGACATCTTTAACTAAGTGACAAGTGTGAAATGTTATTAGTTAGCCCAGTGGACGCTGTGTACGCTGAAGGTTGGACAGTTTAGATTTACTTTAATATTATTCAGTTGTTTTGTAGTGCAGCTCAAAGAACTTAAGGTGACATTTCCAGCAGATGCCGTTTTATAGTGCAGGTCAGAACAACATGTGTCTGTAAGTGAGTTGATATGAAGGTGGTGGAGACAGACAGGGTGGGAGTGAGGCAGTAGGCTTAGATTAAAGCAGGCAGAGAGCAATGGAAATGTGTTTGACCTTTCTCAGTCTCCTCTTCCTTCATATGACCAACTTCAGCCGGTGCTTTTACACACACTGTTAACCCTTCTCAACATTTAAGCGTGTGTGTGTGTAGTTGTGCGTTTGTTTGTATATGCATCTATGGACAGCAGCCACTGTTACACAGTCTATTAACCCGCCTCTCCATCAGCTCTGAGAAAAAACTGATAATGCTATCCCTGTGTGTGCGTGCGTGCATGCATGAGTGAGTGAGTGTGCACGTGTGCATGGACTTCTACTGTACATTATCTGAGGCCTTGAACAAGATAGACACATCTATAAATAATCTTTTTCCTCCGCTGGTGTTTTTTCTTTCATCCTCTTTCTTATTCCACCAAAATTCGGAAAAACTTTTTTCTGACAACTTTGTTTTTCTTTATCACTCTGAAAAGTTATCTTAATTTCTGACACACCAGTAGCAAGCAAATTTCAGACGTTTGTCTTTTCTCCACATTCATATTCACCAGTTTGATGAAGAAGCTCAAACATGCACATACAGCTTTACATGATCACCTTTGTAATAACTAAAGAAATACATTTCTCTCACTGTGTCACCAGGTGACCTCTGTGAGGAGGTGGTTGACCCCTGTCTCCATGGTTTTGACCCCTGTCAGCATGACTCCAAGTGTGTCCATGTTGGCCGCAGTTACAGGTGAGTGACAGCTTCGCAGGAGGGCGGTACCTAAGAAGTGTCAGAGGTCAAGTGACTGACAGGTCAACAAGTTAAAAGCTGCGTTTTCTTGGAGCCAATGGGAAACTGTGTGATCACCATTTAACACTTTCTGTCCTCAGAAAAATACACACAAAGACATAAGGAAATAATCCTTCCTTAAGGATTGTCGAATTTACCTTTTTCCTGACTCTAAAGATTAAGTTGCAGCATGTTTAAAAGTTTTATAAACTGTCTGTTTTATATGTACACATTAAAAATTGAACTTTTGCTTTGCGAGAATGGTAGTGTCCTGCTCAAGAGCACTTAACAAAGAAACAGATGCAACTGAACACCTGGGCTTTAGAGAACCTGCAACCTAACAGTAAAACATCTGTAATCATGATACAAAACCTGTTTCAAACACACTCAGTCATCCCATCCATATTTTCATGTCCCTCTAGGTGCGAGTGTTTACCGGGCTACGTGGGGCAACACTGTGAGCAGGACTATAATGACTGTCTGGAAAACAAGTGTCAACATGGAGCGGAGTGTGTCGATGCTGTCAATGGCTATACCTGCGTCTGTAAAGAGGGTTTCAGGTGAGGATGATGGAAACAAATCATCGGCGCAGCAAATAACTCAAACATGCACAAATGCACTTAACAGTACACACACACTGCAGGGCCAGACTGGGAGGAGATGCAGATGGTGTTTCATAATCAGACACTTGACTGTCTAGACCTACTCCGTGCATGTGTGTGTTTGTGTGCGTGTGTGCAGCAGATGAAGCTCCATGTGGTTAATTATAGCGTAGACTGTTGGCAAGAGAGAAACAAATTCATCACAAGGGACGGAGAGAGAAGGAGACAGAGAGAGGAAGTGGTAGGTATGCAGGAAACAAAGGAGAAAGAGACAGAAAGATGAAATGAGGGATGATACTGCATGGGTTTAAAAAGGAAATTCAAAGAAAAGTCCAGGATTGCAAAGATGCAAGAAGATCCAGGGGGGAAACAAGAAGATATATAGAATCCGTTTTGCAATATCATGCTGGTTATCTATTTCCTGTAGGAATATTACCTTCCCATGCTCAGTCACACAGCCTCCAAAATGTAATCCAATGAGACAAAACTCAGAACAAGTACTAAACAACTTTTATCAGAAGATACAGATGCAACAAATCACCCCATTAAAGCTTTATGAATAAGTTCTCCTCTGTTTAATCTGCCCCTCCCTCAGCGGGCTGTTCTGTGAGAACCCTCCACCAATGATCCTGCTGCAGACCAGCCCCTGCGACCAATCGGATTGCCAGAACAGCGCCCAGTGCCTGGTGGTTGCCGGGGAACCGGTCTGCCGCTGCTTGCCCGGTTTCTATGGCAACAAATGTGACAAGATTGCCACCGTTCACTTCCTGGGTCGCGATGGGTATGTGGAGCTGCCAGGCACGAAGCTGCGTCCCACCGCTCACATTTCACTACAGGTATGGACGACATCTGTCCTCCTATGTTTCGAAGTTCTTGAAATCCAGTTGTCACGCTGGACTTTTTAGAAATGTATGTATAAATCACCACAACATCCGGTTTTACCTCAAGGTTAATAAGTATCACCTTGTGCCTTGTGTGGTGTGCATGAAAGTTTAAAAAGAACACAGCCACTCTCTGCTGTGCTATATGGAAAACATTTTGGGGCTTGAAATAGAGTTATGAGTCGTTGCGATCAATCCGATAGAGTTGCACGACTTAGTGCCGACGAAGCAAAGTAAACATCTGCTGCACCCTCTGTTTCCACGTTATACTGAGCACTCATGCCCACGCGCACACACACACTCACTCACTCATTCACACCAACTATACATTTTGGATGCCCAAGAGTCATGTCCTAATAGAGACATATTTTTTTCTCCTTCTTGGAAAGTCAAATGTAAGTGGGTGAAAGAGAAACAGGAAAAGGAGGGCAGTCTAATTGATATTTACCACCTGTTTGGATCCATGTGAGTGTTTGTGTGTACGTGTATGTGTAAGTGTGTGTGTATGTGTAAGTGTGTGTGTGGGGGTTTCTATGTTCCTGCCAGCAGCTTTCAGTGTCAGTGCCAAGGCTGTTAAAACTCTACCAAGAGGCCCTGACTCAGAGGCAAGAGAGAGAGTGAAAGAAAAAAAGGAATCAAAGGGCCACAGCACTTCATAAATCACTGTATGTTTTTTGTCGTTCTCTTTCACACTATTTTTTCTCTTGCTTTTAGTCTGCATCCCACTTCTCTTTACCCACTTCACTCTCTCTTTCCATCCCCCCTGTCTTTTGTTCTCCACATCTCTCCCTCCCCTTCTTCTCTTGGTCTGCCTCGCTGTCTTTTCTCCAGCAGCTTGTTAGCAGGTGTTGACTTGGCTATGCTCCATTGAAGCCAGAGTGTTAAGTGCTTGGCCCCTTGGCCCCATTTCCATTCGCTAGTTAGTTAGCGCTTAGCGGAGCACGCGAGCAAGTGTGACATGTCAAGTGTGTCAGTGTGGGAGGGAGGCACGAGTGACCTCGTTTTGGGAAGTGTGTGGTGGAATTTACATTTTCTGCTCATTTTCTAACTCTCCTTCAGCGGCCCGATAGTGTGACGTTTCATCTTGAATCAAAGTCGATTTTTTGTTTCTCTTTGATTTAAAGCTACATTGACACTCATTGCCAGCAATGACGGTCTGATTACCACAATCAACGTGGAAGAAGCGGAATTCAGTGGTAGTCAAAACATGTAACCAAGTTTTTAGGCTTTTACAAAAACACATGGGTTGAAACTACATAATTATTGTTAGCAAACCTTGTAATATGTGTTTAAAATCAGCATATACAACTGGATTCACTTGTGTCATCATTAGCTTAATTTGTGTGAATTAGTTTACTCATTATTTAGGTGGTCCATCTGTATCTGTTTTTGAAACTATAACTGTCTATGAACAAATTAGACAATTAAAATAACATTTGTCCACATCTTTGGCAGTGTGTTTGATGAATGATACATTGCACAGATGAGTATCTTCAATTTTTTTTGTCTTTGTTTCTTCTCCACCTTCTTTGTGTCTTCAGGTTGCCACAGATAAAGACAACGGTATTTTGTTATACAAGGAGGATCATGACCCACTGGCATTGGAGCTTTACCAGGGACACATAAGACTCATCTACGACATTGCCAACTACCCACCAACTACTGTGTATAGGTAGGACATGCACATACACAGACAAATATATTTATTGACCTTTTTTAGTGCCACACCCACATATTCACTCGTAGCTCACTTGTGTATGCAGGTTCTGACTCCTAAGTTCTTTATTTGTACAGTTAACTTAAAGTTATATATGCACTGGAATCAAATCAGAGGTTCAAGGCAGTGTAAGTACACTTAAAGAGTTAAAAAGCACATGAAAAATTGTGCAGGACACACTTCAGAGTTCAATTATCGTTCAGGTTCACCATGTGTGAAAGGTTACAAAAAGCCAACCCACCACATTCACAATAGTAGATATATATTTTAAATTATTCATTGTATCCTTTGAATGTTGCTATTGTACTATAACGTTTGGAAGATTCAAATTTTCTCAAGGCTCAAGGTTAAGAGAACTTATAATACAAAAACATGCCTACAACTAAAGGGTCCAAGGATCCCAGGTTTCTTCAGTGCTACAGGACCTTTTGGTAGGTGCTGATTTGGCCATGTGTACACAAATCCTTCAGCATTTTCTTTCTCACACACACTTGCGCACAGTTTCAGATCCATATCTGAGCACTTCCCTGTATAAACAAACATGAACTCAGAAAAATTCCTGTACAATCTGGACTAGACAGTCACGTCCCTGACCGAAACCCACCAAAAGTCTCTCTCGGTAAAACCCTGAACAGTTGAAACAAAAGCCCTCATTCAGTGGTTTAGTCACCGTAAACCCTTGAAATGTTTTATAATAAACTACTTTCACACTCTATTAGTTCTGGATCCATTGTAAACTATGGAAAGAGGGATGGTCATCAATTCATGATGTTTTTGTTTGTCCCGTATGTAGACATATTACAGCATTTTGCTTTACAAACAAACGAACAGAAAAGACCAACATAAATTAACACCATCGTGTCTTTTGAAAAGTAAAGTAACATACTATAATTCAAAATAGTTCAATACATTTAGAACAGGTGTCCCTGTCCCAGTCACCCAATTGTTGCCTATTTCAGAAAATGAAGTGAACAGGTTCATTTTCAGATCAACTTTTTTGTTTTTGTTGAGGAGGCTTTTTAACAGACTCATGAGCTGGAGCAGTCATGGACTTCTCATCCACCAGGAAACGGCTCTGTCTAATAAATCATGAAAAATCTTTGGAACACACCTCACGAACAATGCTCGTGGAGTTAATGGGGCTATTTGTAAGCTTTGCTATGGTAGCATAGCAACCGTTACCATCAACAGCTGTTTACTGACCAGTCAAACAATCAAACTTTATTCCTTCATTCACCAATTGCTGTCTCCAAGAGTGGAAACACGTCTCTTCTTCTACTGATATTAGCGTGCTAAGGGCTGTCGCTTCTTGATCCAACTCACATTTACTGTGCTGTCCAGTCTGAGCATATCATAACCTCGTAATGCAAACACAATAATGGCTTAGACTCTTGGCAAGACTGATAAGTAAACATCTCTTCATGCTACACCAAAACTTAAGTCATTTAAATGTTATTTAAATTCAGTTAAGCTACAAAATATAATACACATTCACAGTATATAGTACCATATACTGGATGCAGTATGGAAAGTTATAGTGTTTCTACCTGTACATGAAATCCTAATTGTGATGCCTTTTGACTTTTTGACCTCGTCATTTTAGTGGGGCATACAAAACTGACTGAGAAGTGAAGAAGGTGAAGAAAAGGAAAGTAGAGTATGTGGGAATGGCATATGACAAAATGAGAAAAATAAAGCAGTATAAACAGTGAGAGTGAGTGAGAGAGACAGAGAGAGACCATGTCCACCTTTGTCTGGTGGTGATTGGCTCCTATTGATTCTGTCTGCTTCTCTGTCTGCACTATCTGAAGCAGGGAGAAAGAGATGTGAGAGGGAGATAGAAGATTCAAACAGCGCAGTCCGTGCAAAACTATGTACAATAGTACTATAGTTCATCAGTAGGAATAATTCATCACTGCATTTATTTGAATAGACACTCAAAAAGTCTGTTGGCAAGATGGTTGGCCACCAGCCTCTAGACCTGAAGTGTTGCAGGACGTCACCTAAAGTATCTCCTGGATTTACATTGTTCTAGTAGTTCAATTCAAGAAAGCGACAGATTTGTTGCATCAGGCAGGCAGAGGGCGATACTCTGCCAGTGCAAACACAGCTTAAGCTTCCAGAATCTCTTACGGTGGCAGGTAATGGAAGGTGTTTAAAGCTAATGGAAACACGTAGTTCAGCATGGAAATGAAAAAAAAAAAAAATGTCAACCTGAAAAAGCAGAACTATTAGTTGCAATAGGAAACAGATGAATATTTGGGGGACCTTTGGTGCCAATACTGACAAACACTAACACCAAGAATACCAGCATGGTGTGAGACAGAGGTTTCCATTTATCTTGACCGCGGTCTCATTTTCATAGTTATAATGCCAAGGTATGAAAATTAATTTTACAGTGTTATATAAATGTTTTTGACCACTTTTGAAGAATCACAGCAGTCCGTGTAATAGAAAAAGAAAGTGTAAAGGAAAGGGGAGGAGTGAGAGACTGATGTTGTACTAACTGAACAAATAAAGACAGGAAGAAGTGAGAGAAGTTGGAGAGGAGAAATGGAAATCAGGGAGAGAGTTTATTGCTCTGTCATTCCCTCGCTTTTGTTCTTTTTTTATATTTTAATCAGTGATTTTCTTAGCATGTGATGTCTGACTGTGGTTTTGCCTCTGCTCTGGTCCGTTGTCCCTGTGGACAGAGGCAAGGTCACAGAAAAAATAAGGAGGCACTGGTAGCCTCACTGCAAGTGATGATAATATGCAGTCTGCTCATAACAAATTTAATTTGAGGATTAGGATGTTCCCTCATATTACTTACAAATCCTGCATACATCTGTGGAAGACAAAAATTGAAGCAACAATTTAGTACATCAAGGGCAAGACTATTTCTGCAATGCATATTTCATGATTAATTTAAAGCCTCCCCTTTCTGTATGTGTAGTTTCAGAATGTGTTTTTAAAAATCACATCCACATTTAAATGGGAGTGTGTTGGAAATTATTCCCCTTTATTTGGGCTTACTCTGCAGTATTTAACTTTTTGTCTTGATTTTACAAATTATATATTTGTACTGAGTTCCTCAGAATATTTACTTAAATGACAAAGTGTGTACAAACTTTTGAAGTCAACTTTTTGAGTCAATCTGTTGATGAGTCAATCAAGATGATCTTACTTATAACAGTCAGGTGCTAAATTATCAGATTAATGTAAACTGTCAGTGTCCCAATAGACTCTACTAAAACAGACATAGAGCAGAAAACTATGTGGTTTGTTTTTGCATGTTTACTGAAATCCACAGTCCACACTCACACAGTATGTTGGGTTGTAAGCCTGCAATCAGTGTGCCATATGAATGCATAAAGTATCAACTGGAATCTAATTGGGCAGGCCAATAGGATGGTTCCAGGTTTTGGAGCAAATACACACTTAGAGATATTAGGTACATAGGTGTAATAATGTGATGTGATGGACATATTCTGCGCTCCACACCTGCTAAAACTACCTCATCTACCTTCACATGTAGTGGTTATTCAGTATAGTGTGGCATTGGGATGGTGCATGTGAACTCTGCTGTCTTCATTGACCTCTGATAAACTGATACATACAAACAACCTAATTATAATAATGCGTTGATGTAGTATCCAACCATGTAGAGAAATTTCTTTTCCCTTATCCACCCACCCACCAACCCCCCCAGGGTCAGCTGTAGAGCTGCTGCCGGGCAGCAGGGCAGATGTATGCCAAGAGATCCTGGGTAGAAGGACAGTTTTATTGGTCGTAAAAACAACTTGCCACCCTGTTGAGTCTCTGTAGTTTGCTGCAGATTTTGCGTAGTCTGTGCACTTTCCATTTCTGCGGTGGGATTCTGTTTCTTCTCACAGATGAGGTTGGTTTGTAATCTGGGTGGGTAGACGTGTAGAAACCACTTATCCCAAATATGACCTTAACCAGAATATTGCAGTTCACAATACATGACACATGGTGAAAGGCAAGAAAAGGACAAGGGGAAGGGAAGGTTTGAGAGGAAGGAAGGACAGAATGAAAGAATGGAAACGGTGGGATGAACCTAATTAGACACTGGCACAGATGGGAAGGGGTGGAGACTGGGTTGAAAAGGTTGAGGTTGAGAGAGAGGAGGACAGACAGAGGGAAGTAAGGATGCACAGAAAGACAGTGATCACTGAAGAGATAGATAGATAGATAGATAGATAGATAGATAGATAGATAGATAGATAGATAGATAGATAGATAGATAGATAGATAGATAGATAGATAGATAGATAGATAGATAGATAGATAGATAGATAGATAGATGACATGAATGAAATAGCACACAACACAATAAAGAGATAACTGAGCAGGATAGGTTGACCGCCAGAGGAGAAAATGGGAGAGGTAAAACAGATGGATAGAAGCAAGCGGAATGAAAAGACCATGAGACACGGTTGAACGGCAGGATGGATGAGAGAGGAGTAAGGGATGACAGAGGGATGGAGTGAAAGAGGGGGAAGAGCAGAGGGGAAAAGTAAACCACAGAGTGAGTCAGGGAATTATCCTTGTCTGGTCTCGTTAACTTGACACAGGCCACGCCTGGTAGGGAGACGGACAGACAGAGTGCAAGAAACACTGAGAGAAGTGGAGAAAGAAAGTAAGAGGAAGACAGATGAAGACAGACAGGGACAAAGAAAGTGCACAGTAGCGCGGAGAGGGAAGTTTGAATGTGATATAATCAAAGTGTCGCATTGTAGGACACAAATGGAGACAAGAGAGGGGGGCATACAGAAGTCCACAAGGGTGAGCAATGAAGAAAAATGAAAGACTGAATGTGAGGGCAAGATTAAGAAACAGATCTATAGAATGAATTCTTGTCTGAGGACAATGCTAAGCACTAAGTACAGTAAACACTGTCTCCATGTTTTGTTTAGCATTAGCTGTCTGGAAGAAGACGGGGACCCAGCTTTAAACCTGGGACTCATTTCACCACAAGCTTCTATGCATTTCTTTGTATGTGCCATCTTTTGATTGCATGAGTCTGAGCATTGCAAATGGCCTATCTTATCTGCCCCAATTTGGAAATACATCGTAAACTGACTCAAACCGCATCTCTAGGCAGGCACAGCAGAATGTCCTACCAGCATTAAACTGATACTGTCCAGAATGGCGTAACTATTTAACCACCACAATCTGAGCGCAGCATTTCTGGCAGATCCCAAACATGGCACTGTCCATACAGTTATTGCGGTTGTACAACTGAGAGCCAGGGAAGGGTGCCAGTCCCTGGGATGTTTCTGAGTGATCCTTGGTTTGGTTATCTTGTGTAGAAACCAGAGAGCCAGAAAGGGGCACTGCGTTCAAGCCAGTTTTTCACAATGAGCTGAAATATAGCGATCGTGGCCAAACCAATACACACTAAAGTAAAACTAATGCTGGTTAAACAGTAAATTAACAGGTTGCTTCAGTTGTAACAGTTAAAATTTGGCTTTGACATACAGATTCGATGTGTATGATGACACAGTTGGTGTATATGCATATTGAAGAGATTTGCTCAAAGGTCTTATTAACAAAGAGAGATTATCTTTCCACCCACTGTTACTCACCAAACATAATTGTGTGTATCCTTGTGGGCACACAAATTTATTTTCTTTGCAAAGTCAGAGTGTTTCAATCTGGAATTAATATCCATGTTTACTAGCTTGCAGTCTTCCTCTTGACTTGTTGGTGCATCATTGGAATAGTGTGAAACCATTGGCAGGAATGTGTGTTGTGTCAACCAAGTACGAGGACCCACACACTGAAAAACTGCTCTGCGCCACTACTAGAGGTGACTAACTCAGACAGAGTACCCAGTGAATGAAGTCTGCACTGTGAAAGTCAGTGATGGAGCTGGACAAGGAGAAGGTTGGCAATTCATATACCAACATACGGACATGTACATAAAAGTTATACAGTGAAACTTTATGAGCACACACCTATAGACAGGTAGATATAGAAAGAAGAGCAGGCAGAGAGTGACAATACAAGTCCATCACTGTGCCCTTATTAGCAACAGATGAAAGGTTATGTATGCCCAGTGTTAAATGACCGTGTATGTGTGTGGTGTGTGTGTTGTGTGGTGTGTGTGTGTGTTGTGCTGTGTATTAATGTGCTGCCCTTTACTAAATGCCACACTAATCTCCCATCGGGTCAAAGAGAGCACATCTACTGTTATTCGTCAGCGAGTGACAGAGGGAGGGATGCAGGGATGGATGGGTACATGAAAGGAGAAAAGGATGATAAAGGAAGGCAGAGGCAGTTGGAACAATGGATGGGCAGATGGATAAGTGGACAGAAAGGAGACAGAGAAAAGACATAAGTAGAGTGAGGGGGGCTGATGATGGATGGTTGGACAGAAGAAGATGGAAAGGGATGCAGGGAGCTGTGCTGGAAAGAATGAACAGAGGAAGAGGTGATTTTCAAGAAGAGTGCATACAGATGCTGCACTGTACCTACAAACAGCAAAGCCACTCCCACATGTGAGTTTATGTTCAAATGGTGTAATGAAATCTGATATAATAATTAATATAATATTATTATTGTAGTGTAGAAGTCAGTAATACCAGACAAGCTTTACTATTACATCTTTGAGAGAAAGTGAGAGCATCAGTTATTCTTTATCAATTTAATGAGGCCAAAACACCAAACACTTCCACTCTGTATTCTCAGCTGCTGTAGTTCTGTTGAATGCAACTGATGAGTGGGAGGGATCACGCCCTGAAAATGATGATCCTTGTGTCCTGGTTGGTTAAAATGCCAGTGCTGAGAGGGTGGGTAAATCATTAAATTGCGCTGGTTACATTTACTACATCCACTCCATAGATATAAGGGGTATCACATGTGTCACACTTACACTCCATACACACTGACCAATGAACCCAGCTGTATTTTTCCCTAGTGCGAGGCATCGTTGAAAATAAATGAAAAATTATGGACGTCATGTTAAACTCCGCAGCTATGATGTGTATATTTATTTATACTTTGCAGAAATCGTACCACATTTACATCCACTTTCTGTTTAGATAAAGATCTTACGAATTATTTTGTTCCCCGATTTAGATGAGTAAAGTGACTGACTGAATGTCTGACCTGAATCTGGCTCTGAAAAACCACAGGGCTGTGGTTGAAACAGACAGACAATCCTCAAACATTATAGGTTTAAAAAGCTCAGAGGCAATTCAAACATTCTAATACTGAAACTTTATAGGCCTGAAACAACGAGCCCTCATTCCTGAAAACCTACATCAAAACGCTACGAATCCACTCCTGAGAAGTACAAATTTCATTTGAACTGGCCAGCCCGGTTTAATGAAAGCTGAAAAAAGGAGGAAAGAAAACAGTGAAGGGGCTCGCTGTTCAGCAGCTGCCGTCTCAGCAATGACTAATTGAGGTTACCACGGCAATATGGGACTGAGATTCCTGTCTGCAGAACATCATTTTAATCAGATTGGGCTGCTAAACACACATATACACACACACAGAGACGCATGCACATACAGTACATGCACACATGGAAGCACACACACACACACACATGTAGACGCACAAACAATATCTACAAAATGGACACAAGCATGCAGACACTAATGGACATACAGACTGCCTATGCATATACTGTACAACTGATACTTGCATATGTTGACAAAAAGTAATCATTCACAATCACACGAGGCTCAGTGTCAGATACATAAATGCATGCACACACACACGCACACACAGAGGCTGCAGATGTGGTTAAGAAACATAGTAAAATAAACTATAGCAGTGCCTTATTAGATTTAACAGTGTAAGTGGATCTGCGCAGTTGTTTCTAATCCAAATATTTTTTTCAGTTTGAGATAAAATCACGAGTAGTAATTACTTCTGGTTTTGCATTTTCATTCATTTATATGAAAAGGAAAGCAAGTTTTTGGTTTTAGGAAGTTCTTCTTTGGTAAAGTTTATTTGTGTGTGTATGTGCTCCTTTGGGGTGTATTTGATTCTCGACTGACAGGAAATTGACGTCCCTTGTGGGTTTGGGTGAACACAGTGAGCGTAAGAGAGAGGGGTAGTTGAAATCTGCCACAACTGTGTGTTTGTTTTTATTGAATTCCATAATGGGCTGTTTTTTTACTAATACACTGGGACAGCTTCAAAGAGCCTGTAAGACACACTTACACATGCACACACAGTCTCAGTTTTACAATGCATGTTCATTAAAAATGGAAATGCTTCTCTCAAAGCAATGAAAAAGTAGATTCTCACAGCTGCTGCTGAAAAGCATGCGATTGTATTTATGTATTTGTATTTTTTATTCCGCTCACAAACATCCAAACATACCCACACACACACATACACACACACACAATCTTTGTCTGAAACACTGACCATCAGTCATCTACTGCCACCTAGTGGAGCTTTAGTCTCCCAGCAGATTCTCCACTCAGAGTGTGAGTGTGTGTGTGTATAATGTATCAAAATACAGCGTGTGAAGTTCAAACCTGTGCAAAAAATCAACTGGAGAGTGTCTTCGGCTGCGAGAGCTGCTTGTTTGATTTAACTTTCCAGACACTTGAACAAATTCAAAAGGAGATGAAGCGCTCCTTGGATGAAAGTGAAGAGGCTTAAGAAGAGGAAAGGAAGCAGAAATGACTGGTGAATGGTGTTACAGAGGGAATAGAGGCAGAGCAGAGCGAAAGGGAGAGATTAGGAGAAATTGATAAAAGACAGTAACAAGAGGAAGTGAAGAAAGAAGAGAAAGAAGAGGAAATATATGGAAAAATTAAAGAAGAAAGCAAGAGAGGGAGTACAAAGCAAAGATAGCAGAGGAGGAGCATGAGGTAGAGCTCTAATCTTTCAGGCTAGCAGACCATCATTTTGCTTGGTTGCAGCAGGCCTGTTTGAGACTATTATTAAATTACATGGCTCCTAATGGAAACCATGTATGTGTCTGTGTTGGGTCTACAGTGAAGTAGCGGCTCTTATTTTAGAAACCACCAGCTTAATGCTCAACTAGACTGACGTCCAGAAGAACAGCATGCTTGTTTTGCCATTGTTGATTGCATAAATGGCTTTGTTACTCATTATCCCTCTGCACTGATGGTAGCTGGAGGCATTATGTTTTTCTGAGCTGTCCGTCGTCCATCTGTCCGTTCATCCCACTCTCATGAACACAATAAATCAGGAATAACTTCAGTGTAATTTCGTGAAATTTGACACAAATATTTTACCAAGACCAAAGGATGAACTGATAAACAACAAATCAATAACACATTGATTGGCTGTAATATATAGTAATATTTTCTTTACTTTTAAGGCTCTCTTTGTAATCAGTTCCTGATATGGTTCTGCCTCTATACCATTTCAGTTAATATCTTTCATTTTAATCATAGTAATTTGCATCTCGTTCCTTCCTTTTTGTATGGTCAGGCAAACTGGCCCTCCTCCAGAGCTCACAACCCTGCTCCATTGACTGTTAATACAACATCACTGTAATCCTAATGCTGTATAAACAGCTGTCAATCAAAGCTGATTTGAGGTTCCTTAGCTAGTTAGCCAATGAGCGGCTGCAGACAGAGGGATCTATTGTCTTGATGTTTAGCTGCAGGAGTCTGGAGCAGACCACCAACGGAAAGAGTGGCTCCACTTGTTCTTTTGTATTTTTGATGTTCTTCTTGTTTTCTCCGGGCTCAAGGAAGGAAGAACTTGGGTGAACGGAGGCACAGTCAACTTTACCACCCCACCATCTACCTCTCTTTCCCACTCTCGCTCTCTCTCTCTCTTTTGGCTGAGCCAAACCACTGTCTCTATAGCTGTCTGTCTCCCCTCCAGCAAAAACCACTTAGTGGGAAATCTCAGACACACACTCTTACACACAAACACACACACACACTGTCCCCAGGGTCAGACATGGTGCAAAAGGTCATGATCCTGGTTCACTGCAGACTCCTCTTCAGTGGAAACAATTATTTCCTCCAAAAAATATCAAAGCTGTAGTAACAAAGCTTCTCTGTAACACAACAGTCTAAACTGACTGAGTCTGACCATTTAATTGTATCAATTTAGTCTCACTCCAAGGCACAAGCCCATCAGAATAAGAAAACCCACGTTTTGTGCGGGGATCCACTCGGGGCCTCAACCCCCATGTTCGGAAACCATGGCCGAGATCAAGGGCACATTTTAATCCCTTCCAAAAGAGCCCGGCACTGAGGATGTAATCAGTCTGTTTTACGTCTGAGAATAACATCTCAGCCCAGATTTCCCTAATTTCTTTTTCATTTAGTTTGGTCGATTTGCAAACACAACAAAACAAAGAAAAGAAATGTTTGACTTGAAAATGTTTAGTGTCTGCTTTGTGTCTGGCATTTTCAATTTACTCTATCATGTTTTTTCCTCACTAATTCTCCTGACTGGTGTAGAATTCAGCGGTAATTTATCATAATAGAAACCATACTGAAAATCTGTCTTTGTTTTTGTTTTTTTTTCTTTTGTCTGTGTTCATATGTTTGTGACAGTGTGGAGTCGGTGAATGATGGGCTTTTCCACACAGTCGAGCTGTTGATTCAGAACCGTTCACTGAGCCTGGTGGTGGACAACGGAGCCCCCAAGAGCCTGGGCAAGCTGGCGCGCCAGCCATCAGTCGACCACAACACTCAGCTTTACATAGGAGGTATACATACACACACAGAGACAGAAACATTTATGAATGTATAATATGAATACACAATTTTGTAAACACAAGTACTGAACAAACAGATTTACATTTTTTCATAATTTAAGGGCAAGTCAGGCCACCCGGGAACAGTTACTATTTATTTGAAAGAAACATGATGTTATTGTGCAATTGTTAGGACTCCAATGGAGTATTGTTGTTGGAAAACTGTTGTAATCAACCAAGAATAAGAACCAGAGATAACTGAAGAGTATTAATCAAGAGACTTCTTTGACTTCACTTTGTTTTCTTCTCCAGTTCCTTGATTTACTTCCCATCCTTTCATCTCAGTCCTTTTCTCAACACTAATTTGTCTCCATTATTGTCCTTGTGTTTCTACCTCCTCTCATTTTGATCTACGTTTCTCAGGCGTCCCTTCCCAGGTAGTGGCCTCAGGTCTCCGTCCGGGCCCTGAACGTTCTCCTCAGGCTTTTAATGGCTGTATTCACAATGTCCGAATCAACGGGGAACCTCAAGATCTGAGTCACAGAGCCACGGGAGGAGGAGGACGACCACAAGGAGTCGAGGGCAAGGTAATCATATGTGGGAAGACTTGAAGTCTCATCTCTTTGGAGAGCACCTCCTAACGCCCTAAGAAGCCTAACCAGCACATATAATGCACTTTTGGAGCACTTATTTTTCCTACTCTCCTTAGACTAGATGTAGTGTTTTGTACTTACACCAAGGTTTCCTACTTTAGTCTTTTCTCTCACCTGTAAGTCATTTTGATAAAAGCATCTGAGTAAATGAGTAAGAGTAAATATATTAGCATTTCAAGGCCATCAACTGAGGTTCCTCTGACTGTATTTCCTCCCTTTCCTGTTCTTTCATCAGGGCGATGGTATTCTGCCCGGGTGTCACACCTGCAGTGTGTGTGCGCAGGGTGCGTGCAGAGAGGGAGGAGAGACAGGAGTGACATGTGACTGTCCTCCAGGACGCAGCGGGGCTCTTTGTGACAAGTCAACAACACCAAACTCCTGTCAGAACAACAGGTCAGAACACACCAGAGGCTAAGCAGAAATGACTGGATGGACATGTTTGTTCACATGTTAAGGATAGTCTGTGAATGTGTGAGCTCAGTTGCTGATGTGTGTTCTATAGGTCTTGAATCAGTAACTAGTAAAAACACACATCTGCTTTTAAATAACTTTGTCTTCCAACCTGTCTAACCTTGGTCCGTCCTCTTCATCATACTCCAGATGTGTTCATGGTGTGTGTACACCAAAGGGCCAATCCTACAGTTGCCAGTGCAATGAAGGCTACCAGGGTCAGTATTGTGATCGAAGACAGGAGCCTGCCGCCTGCAAGGGGCATCGCTGTGGACACGGGGAGTGTCGCGTGTCAGAGGGCGGAGAGCCGGTCTGCCACTGTCAGCCCGGGTACACCGGACCAACCTGTGACACAGGTATGATGGAAACAAACAAGAGGAGAGGATTCACTGTGCATGAGCATAAGTCTAATCTGTGTCTCTCCTTCTCCACTAATGTCCAGAGCTGACGTGTCAAGGAGAGATGGTGAGGGAGCAACTGAAGCGCCACCACCCCATGAGAACATGCACGTCCACCAGCAAGATTCCCCGCATGGATTGTCCGCGATCCTGCCAGGCCACGGCGCCCCCTGGTGTTTGCTGTGGCGTCACCAAGACCAGGAGGAGGAAGGCGGTTTTCCGCTGCACTGACGGCACCTCGTACTCCGAGGAGATGGAAACTGCTCTGGAGTGTGGCTGCTCCAAGTGCCCGTTGTAACAGCACCGCAGTTTGTTTGTTTGTTTCGCAACACCCACCGCTGCCATTTTGTGAATTCTACACATCAATGTAGAGAGATTTTTCCACGTTGATGAGCACCATCATTATGTGATTTTTTTTTTTCCACATCCAGTTTGACCGCTGCCAATTTGCCGCCAAGAGAAACCACAAACAAAAATGGGACATGTGTGCGTGTTTTTGACAGAGAGAAAATATATTGTAAGATATAAGTGAGAAAAAACATAGAACTTATTTTTATTATGAATTTTTTTTCTAAAAGATGATAAAAGGACTGATGAGTTGTTTTTTAATATGTTGATTATATGATGTGTTGCATAGTATAAAAAAGTTATTTTGTACCATGTAAGAAGAAAAAGTACACCACAAAATAGATTAACATTCCTTAAAACTATATGAATTTATATGTATGTATAAATCTATATAAATATATACCTTAACCCAATGAATTTTATATTTTCTAAGTGTATTTGCATGATGTTAATGTGAGTGCTGATGTGTGGGAGGCTTTGGACACTGAGTGAAGGGGGCTGAAGAGAGGAGCTGCGTTGATTCCACGATATGGAAAAGGTGGCGGTCTTTGGTTGCCCTCTTTCTTGGAGGCTGAAGGGGAACTGTATGTGCCTAGCTAACCTGCTTCACTATATAATGGACATCATCCTCACATGTGAGTTTTTTTTTGAGAAAACATAAAAGACTCTTTCCAGAGAGAGTGAGAGATGATTTAACAGTTTGTTCTAATGTTGTGTTATTCTGTAGTTTGCTGTTGCACACCAGACTTGGAGCCACATGAGGTTTGACATGAAAATCTGAAAGATGTTTGCTGTTCATTCGAAGTTCAACATAAATTTCCCACTTAAATCAACAATAGTGAAATGCTGTAAATTCAGCATTGTGATGAGTCTAATAGCTGCTGAGATTCAAAATTAGTTTCAAAACAAACTCCAAAGCAATTCCCGATTAATCATGAGCTCATAGCACAGACTCAGGTGAAAATAGGAAGTAAATTTTAATCAAACCACCCATTCAGACATTAAAAAAGTTTTGCCGTTTCTTTTGTTTTTTGTTTTTAAAGAGTAACTTAATACCAGGCTGAAAAGCGGTGTTTCACTGCACACTGGTTGAACATTTCAAGTGTGCATCACTGCTGGGTGTGGTTGGGGCTGGGTGGTCATAGGTGTGCTAACCACCTCCATCAGTGATGTGACAGGGTGTGTCAGTACACTGTGACAATAGCAATGTGAGGAGTTATACCACTGGAGTAAATTCAGCAAAGGCAACATTTTCAGCTGGTTTAAGTTACTCTTAAAATGGCTGCTCAATGTTAGGTGGTTTTCTGACTGGGCAAGGGGTAACCTGTTTTGAACAAAACCTTTACACCAAAGTTGTTTTACTCTATTTGCCTTAACAATAAGCATGTCAAAAGAGACTGAAACTGTTGATTCATACAAGCTGAAGTGCCTATGTGTACTTTGAAATTTAATACCATTACTGCAATATTCTTAATGGCTGTAATCCAAATGTTTGATAATTTTGGGTCGATGCTGTGTCACCTGTTGCCATGACAAAACATCAAAATAAATAGTGGCCTTTCTTAGATTATTCCTCCTCCCTGCTCAGGTTGCAATGTAAGGATCTATGAAACGTATAGAAATCCCAAAGCAAATATAGTACTTGGG
Source organism: Selene dorsalis (assembly GCA_900303245.1). NCBI lineage: Eukaryota > Metazoa > Chordata > Actinopteri > Carangiformes > Carangidae > Selene > Selene dorsalis. Next base: position 22,658 of record OMNW01034817.1, on the reverse strand, counting down.
CCAAAAATAATCCGAGCCTTAATCATGTCCCAGTCATTTCGAATGAGTTATTTGTTGTAGATTTCAAAACCTCATGTCAAACTTGAAATTGCGGCATCAAGAAAGACCAATTTCTCAATGTTTTTTCCACTGCAGCATTTTACAGGGTTATGTACTGCAGGTTTTATTATTTGGTGGATCATGACATACTTTAAAGTCCATCATGTTTCAGTGGAGCGTGTATGTTTTTTATTGATTGGCCTAAAGACAGGGTGCTCCAGTCTTCACAGCAAACTTCCACAATGACAACTCAATTGCCTGCTATGTGAAATATCCGTCTGTAACATTGTCACATGACAGAATCAGTTTTGGACCAAGGTACCACAGACCGGCTGAAAAGAACTTCAACATCAGTATGGTTTTTAACTGCCCATAAGGACTAACACAATTACGAGCATAGCAAAATACTATAATGTAACTACTACTGTATTGTTTACTTTATGCATAGTTGCTTTGTTTACAACAGGTGCAAAGTATTGTAAGACTTTTACAGTTAATTTACAGCTCTGTTATTCTGGGTTTGAAACATATCAGTATTATCCTTGTTTGTCAATGTCACCGTTTTACACACTTTCTGTTCCCTCATCCTTGCTTTTTTTCATAGCCTCCCCTCCATGGTTTTCTCCGCCCTTTTTTCCTAATGTCTCCTCTGTTTGCTGCAGTTATTCATCATCACCATCTCTTCCCCTTACATTTGTCTGATTCTTGGAGCTTTTACCTGTTGCCTCCTTTTCTTTGACCTTTTCATCCCTAGACTAGTTCTTCATTGTCATTAGAATAAAACACCTCAGTTATTAGTCATTGACCATGAAAAATAACTGTGCAGTCAGTCATTTCCATTTTCCAAGTCCTAGGTGAAAAGAAAACATGAATATGTGAGTGATAATTGATACTTATGTTGAATGTTAAAATTAAACTACCATTGAAACTATACAACTCTTCCATGTCTGAGTTATTGAGAAATTAATCTTCGCCTGCAAACCTTAACTTCTGTAACGAATCATTTGTTCAAGCAGTGAGGGTCAGCAAGCACCCTAACCTTTTGCTCGTCACAGTTGTTGTCTCCTTTTTTCTTTTTTTTTTTTTTTTTTGGTCAAAGTAGGTTGCAAAAGCAGTCTTTTTTGACTAAATTTATTTTTTACTTATTAATCTTACTTTCTTAAAACAGCTATTTTTTGGTCTATTATTAATTTAATTTTTTTTAATTTTTTTTATTTTCGTGATTATGTTGAACAATCTTCCTTAAGATGGAAAACAACTATTGTCTAAGTGAAATAGCTAAGGCGTGAAAAAGTCATTGCATGATATTGCATTGTTTTTGCAATCTACCATGTCAGGGGTAGTTCCTGATAAAGCTGGTCTCATTAAACATGTTTTTCTGTTTACTGGCGGACAGTGGAAAGAGTGACTGAAACAACCCACAAACCACACAACACTACAGTCGCTTCCAAGCCATTTCCAGGCTGCTGCTTGACACGGCTAAATCCTGATTTTGTGACCACAGTGTGATCTGATGATATTGTCTTCCAAGAATGAGTAAGACAACAGCTGTGCTGTTATTTTGGCTATATGTTTTTGAAACATGATCACTGGCCTATTCACTCAACCTATACACACTATCTGTAAAGTTCATTTATGAAAAAAGGACAGCAGAAACCATTTGTACCCTGCTTTACACTACTTTGTAGACTCTGTCCAAAATAACTTACTCATTCTCTCTATCAAACCAGTGAATGAAAAAGCTTTAGACACTATAGTTTACTCCACAGCCACTTTCAGCAACTGCCTGACGTTATTGATCGTAAGCTACACTAGTTTTCATGATGCATTGTGGGATACAATGGGGACACTATCTAGACGATTCTCACATGAGCAGCGCTACAGAAAGACCGACTCAACTTTAGTGAGTGATCACGGATCAACACCTTCTCTTTATACATCCATGATCAACACCATCATCAACACAGGTTCAAAAGTCAAAAGACTGTTGTGAACGCTCCCTGATGACGTAACAGGAAAAAGTTCGCGCCAAAACATTTTTGAAAGAGTAACGGCCAGGAGCAGGCTACTATGTTGTCAGTCGATTTAAAATTTAGTGCTCGCGGACGTTACGGGAAGTTTCAGGCCGATAATAAGACGCGATCAGTCTGTCATTATTAATTATTGTCGTAGTGTAAAGGTATCTCTCCGTGGAAAAGAAACAATGAGGTGAAGCCAGTCAGTCGACACAGGTAACATCATTTGACATTACCAGACTAGAGCTAGCTTAGTTTCAAGTGTTGCTACAAGCGAAGCTCGGTTTGTTTTTTTAAGAGTTTGCTGCAACAGCGTTATATCAACAATCAAACAAGATGGTGACAATCACGGCAAAAGTTGGCCTCAACATCAGGTGGAGCAAGAGTTTCGACGTCAACGTGAGTCAATACACTTTCTGTCTCTCATTAGCTGTCTCTGACTGCTTCCTGATGTTTGTTGTGGTTGTTTGTGGTTGTATTGAGCTGCTGTGTGTTGCAACTACACGTACCACATCTTGTTAGCCTCTATATTCAGGTTGTGTACTTTTCTGTGGCTGTGCGGTTGTTCACTATCACGTATACCATGTGTGATTTTTCAACAAGTCTGTGCACAGAGATGTCTGCAGTCGCTGACTGACTGCCATGTTGCTTTTGGTTATCATTGTATTGCTGTGTTTCCTAAAAAGATTGTTGTGCTGCTGTGTTCTGTGCAACATGGGTTGTGTAAGCTATGTTGACGTGAAAGAGAGTCAGACTTGGTTATGTCCACTTTATTATTTTCTTGATTATGTGGAACAGTCTTTCCTGTTCTGTCTTTCTGTCTTATCTCAAGAAATTGTCTGAAGGAGAAAATTTGCACTTGGAGTTATCCACTGTGTATGTGGATAATTCAAATGAGACACATACAGATTTGATGTAGGCCCACGTGAGGCTGGAATGCAAAAGTTTCAACTTTAACTGACTCATCTTTACAATTTCACAAAAATATGTTGACCCTGATTTACTTACCAATACGATTACAACATTGACAAAACCTTCCTTACGTCATTGCTGCTGGTTGATTTGTTGACTGGTTTTCATTCGTTAAGCTCAGTGTGAAGCACGAGTTCTGTCTCAGTACAGAGCCAGTGATGAGCATGTTGGAGAAGTGAAAACATCTTGACATTATATAATGAAACTGTCTGTTTCTAACCGGAAGATGGCAGCAGTGTACAAACAAGGAGGACTGCTGCATAAAAAGATTTATAACAATAATCATTTGATGCATGCTTTCACTTGCTGATCATTTAATTCTAGCTGTTATTAGTGATCGTATGCCATTGTGATGTCTTCAATGCTTGCGTGTTTGTGCACTTTTAACATCTTGTATTCAAAGTAGCAATTTTGGTCAATTGCTGAATGTACAAGAACTTTAAGTTCCCTGTGAATTCTCAGAGCCACTTTATGCACCATGATTTTTATTTGATGTAAACTGATCCTAAAGAATCATCTCTCTCATCTCTCTACACTGTCCTGTCAAGTAAATGCATAAAAACCTTAATTCATTATCAGCAAACCTTGGCCTTTTTTTCAGGTTAACTTATTCTTATAGTATGCATTTAAGGTTTAATGTTGTGGCTTATCTATGCATCTTAAAGTATTATTGCCATTTGCTGATGAGTGGAAAGATATGGAGCTGCTGGTTGGACTTTTATTGAATCACCTGCATGTGTCAGGAGAGATAAAGCTGTAATGTATCTTGTGCATGTAGAATGTGGCAGAAGTAATTTGATGTCTGCACATTATACATTATAAGCTATTAGTCTAAAAATGAAAGTAAAAAGAATCTCAACACTTGGCAGCACATAACTTACACTACACAATATTTGATTAACTATGTCTTGAACGAGGCATTAAAATTATTTAATTTGAATGGTAGATACACAATAGACAAAGTACCTTGGGAATTAAACTGGCTGAGAGGCAGAAGTGGTTTAGCAGCATTAATGTATGGAGACAAAATGAGTCGATCAGCATGAGCCTCAATATAAGAAGTTTGTAAAACAGCATATCGATAAGATGTATAAGATATGTCAGTCAATGCGTGTGATGATGTGATGAAAAAGAGACATCTCCAGACTCCAAGAAGACTTTTGTTCAAGCCAACATCAAACAGCATGTTAGAGGTTAAAAAAATCTCCTGGAATACTACATGTTGCTTTCTGACCTTTTTTTTCCTAAAACCTGCCAGTACTGAAAACTCCTACAGCACCAGGATGAGTCTTTTGGATCCTTGCAAATAACCAGCAAACCCACATGCAGCAGCAGCTGCAGCAGCTATGTTTACAGATAAAGGCTGTGGCCCACAAGTTAGAGCTAAGGCTTCTATGTCATGGTAGATGTGGGATGTATTCTTAAGACTGTTGACATGTGTGTGAATCATTGTAGAGTGCCAGGGTGCCATCTGGTGGTTGTATCCTCAAGAAAGGTCGCATTCAAATACTGGAGGTAGCTTGTACAGGATAAATTGTGGCCATAAATTGTTAATCATGGTTCTCAGTGATGCTTTGATATGTTGTGGCATTTAGCAGTGAGTATCAGGAAAACATTTGCCCTCACCACTACACCATCACCACTGGTGTGGACTCTTTTGGCAGTTTGGTTGGTTGTTCAGCTGTCCAGGTTTTAATAAGCTTGTGTCCTCTGATGTGGTCTTCTGTTGGGGTAGTCTGTCTGTATCAACATTCGAGACGTTGCATGTTCTGAGATTTTCAGCTGTCCTCAGTTGTAAACAGTGGTTATAAGTTACAGTATCCTTTGTATCAGCTCCAACCAGACTGACTGTTCTCTGAACTCTCCACAATAAGGTGTTTCCATGCTCAGAAATGATGCATGCCTGAAGTTTTTTTTTTTGTTGTTGTTTTTTTTGGCTATTGCAATATTCTGATTAAACTCTGTACACCAGCTCTGTTGGACTTAACCAGGACACAATGTTGGTTCAATCAAATCCTGTCCTGACAGGTGGACACTGTGTGTAGTAACAGTGGAGCAGATTTTCAAAACAAATTTAAAACTGACTGCATAGGAAATACTGTGTATATATTGTGATGGCAAGTTTTTCAAATATATTGAAAAAAATATTGGGTATTAATAACTGAGATCATACCTGCCAGAGTGTAGTTGCCAATGATTTATCACACAAACACAACCCTTTGCCCAACTTAACTATTTCACAATGTGCTGTGTTGTTGGGCCATAAAGTCAAAGTTCAGACTGGATTCTATAAATCGTTCTGCAGTTTACAGAAACTTGCCCATGGACATTGCCGCTGTTCGTGATACAGGTAAATATGGTTATTACATAGCAAGATATATGTTTATGTGTAAAGTAAACTTAGTCACCATGCAAAATCTACTTATGTTTAGAAATAATTTAATGAAAACTTCATTCATAATTCATCATTCTTAGCATACATTATCAGTGTTTTGAATACCTGTGAATTTGTACATGGCTCTTAAAGTTCTGGAGAGAATATTTGTATCAACAGCATTTATATCTTTTATTATCCTTGAGATTTAAAAGAAAGAAAGATAATACGTTTTTGGGATGACTGTAAAATTCACTTGTTTTTGAAAATATATCACTGTTAAGTTCAATTTATATTCAACATTTCTGTTCAGAATTCAATTCAGAATTTCTATTCATTGATTTATTAACAAATGTTGATGACAGAAGCATCACAAATTACAATATTCAGGTGCATTTTATTGTATACTGAAAATGATAACAATGATAGACTTAACTTCACTTATGTTGCCATTAATTCTGTTTCCCACATTGTCTTCACCAGGGAACCATGAAGATTACATTTGTGTGTTTGCTGCTACTTGTTTCCACTGTGCTGTCTCAGAATGTTGCTGACCGTTACAGAAAATTTAGAGAGCAACACATCGCTGGGCAGATGAGTGCAAACAGGTGTGATGAGGAGATACGGCGTCGACGCATCTCCAAAACCGACAGCAATGAGTGTAAGGAGACCAATACCTTCATAAGAGCTAATGTCAACACAGTGAAATCCATCTGTGAGCGTGGAGGAGAGCCATATGGTCAGTGGACTAGAAGCCTCCAACCATTTGACATTGTTGTCTGTACACTGAGAAACCAGCAGGCCAGGCAACCTCACTGTCAGTACCGTGGTCAAGCTCGCACCAGAAGAATTGCAATCGCATGTGAACAAGGTCTTCCTGTGCACTTTGAGAGAGATATTGTGCACTTTGAGAACTGATTAATCAGGGGCTACGTACTTTACCGACATGTCAAATAAATCACTCTAATCACATCTCACAGTTGTCTTTTTTTTATACAGTTGTGCAGTGTGTGACCGTGTGACCAAAATAACATAACAACTTTCTTCTAATGGAGTGTTAAAGTAACTCTAATCCATGGTTTTGTATTAAAAGTATATGTAATCACTGGATTAGAAGTGAGAAACCTGGGGGGTGATTATCAGAGAAGAGTATCCTAACTAGAACCTCTAGCTAACACTAACCTTGTTTGCAATAGACAGCTGTTTTCAATAAAATACAGTAGCTCTGATAAATCTACTGAAGACCGTTACCTGAACCTGCTCCACCTGCATACGTGCACCTCTTTATTTCTTTAACAGTATACAGTAGATGCAGGTATCTTATATACCAAGAGTCATTTGCCAGGCTGTTGATGTGACGATCTTGCTATTGCATTTTTTTAAGCTGTACCCTATTTCTTCTTTGAACCCATACATGATCCATCACCTGTGTTGTTTGCTACTGGTCTGTGACCAGTCTCCGTGCCTCTGTGCTTCTTAACTTGTTTGGACTGATGTTGCGGTGCTTGCAAGTCAATAATTCCATCTGTTCTGATCAGTGGGGGTCATCTTCATTTTTGCCTATACCTCACAATGTTGCATAATCCCCCTTATTTTGTTGTGTGGTGATCTTGCATGTTGTGGAATGTTTACAGTCCATGGGGATCAAGGCTTTGCCAAAACTGAAACTGAACTATGATCAACAAATATTTGGATAAATTCTTATGTTCGTGCCGCCCTTTCTCATTTGTGAAATCAGCAGCATCTTATCAAAAATATTTAATCATTTCTGCAAGCAGCAAAGTAAATAAGACAAATTTACTTTGACTTACCTGACCTGACCTGACTTACATGTGCTTCCATTAAACAACAGATAAGCACAGCAAAACATTTTGTTTAGTTTGAGTGAACCTGCTCCTCTCATTCTCTCTGAATCAACAAACCATCTGCCAGATGATGGCAGCAGAGTACAGACGAT
>OMNW01034817.1:0-15281 GCA_900303245.1 Selene dorsalis | reverse complement strand
TACGTACTTTACCGACATGTCAAATAAATCACTCTAATCACATCTTACAGTTGTCTTTTTTTATACAGTTGTGCAGTGTGTGACCGTGTGACCAAAATAACATAACAACTTTCTTCTAATGGAGTGTTAAAGTATCCATCACCTGTGTTGTTTGCTACTGGTCTGTGACCAGTCTCCGTGCCTCTGTACTTCTTAACTTGTTTGGACTAATGTTGCGGTGCTTGCAAGTCTGTTCTGATCAATGGGGGTCATCTTCATTTTTGCCTATACCTCACAATGTTGCATAATCCCCCTTATTTTGTTGTGTGGTGATCGTGCATGTTGTGTGTTGTAGAATGTTTACAGTCCATGGGGATCAAGGCTTTGCCAAAACTGAAACTGAACTATGATCAACAAATATTTGGATAAATTCTTATGTACCTGCTGTCCTTTCTCATTTGTGAAATCAGCAGCATCTTATCAAAAATATTTAATCACTTCTGCAAGCAGCAAAGTAAATAAGACAAATTTACTTTGACTTACCTGACTTACCTTCCATTAAACAACAGATAAGCACAGCAAAACATTTTGTTTAGTTTGAGTGAACCTGCTTCTCTCATTCTCTCTGAATCAACAAACCATCTGCCAGAGGATGGCAGCAGAGTACAGACGATTTGTGTTCATACAAGCGTTACAACAAAGTACATAGACAAACACAAGCCTACATCTCCAAAAAAACTATCAAAATCAATTCAATTAAAAATAAAATGTACTGGGTATGTATTTTGTCACCGGTAGCTCTTTGGGAATTCAATTCTACAATACTTGCAACTCACAATATATTTGTTACACATTTGACTCATCTTAAGTGAATCATTCTGTATTTTTAATATTCATAAAAAACGGGGTTGTCTTTGCTCTAGGCCTTGGAAAGTTAGCACCTTGAAGAAGAGGATGGCATTTGCACATAAATGCCAAATCACTACTAGTTGTGACGCTAGTCAGATCTTGCCTGCACATTTTCAGGTAGACCTGAGGAGCTGATAGTCTGCACTGTGATTTTTTATTGGTGATTTCTTTTCAGAGGACATTATGTGAGGAAATCTACATAGTTAATTTCTTTGAATCACATTTTCTTTACGGTGGCAAAACCAAACTGCTCATGCTGAGTGGAAAGACCAGGTTGAAATCCTTTTCACATTGCGGTGGCACGCTTAACAGGCAGTATGATGAGAGACCAGTCAGATTGTGCTAACATTGTTCCCTCCCTTTTCATTGTCTCTCCCCTCCCCTGTCCCCTTGATATAATTACATTATGATTAATCTTCTTGGGGTACAATCTAAGTTAACTGCTGTCAACTGCTGGATCAACACGAAAATGCTGGTCATTCTTTGCATAGCTCTTCTGTTCACAGCTGGACGTAAGTACTATACCTTATCATCATTTATATTATTATAATTAGCAGTAACATCACCTTATTATGGTAAACATATATTTTTAAGAACTGTTCTGGATCTGATTTTTTTTTTTTTTCTTCAGGATGCAGAGCTGACCAGGACATTTCAACAAAAACTGTTAATGTTGGAGAAGGTGTGACTCTAACATGTAGCCGTAGTACGACGGACTCAGGAACTTTACATTGGATCAAACTTACTGCTGGAAACCTGCCTGAAGTCTTAGGAGCTACTTACACTTTTGATAGTTCCTATGTCAATAAGACTCCTCGAATCACAGCAAAACAAGAGCCTGGAACGTTTGTTCTTCGTATCACCGAAACAGAGCTGAGTGATACTGCATTTTACTACTGTGAAAAACATGTTGAACTACACACAACATTTCTGAATGTTATTTTTCTGAGAGTTCAAGGTAAATGAGGCAATATTCACCTTTTTTTATACACAACATTCAATTTACCAGAATTTTGTCTTTTGCGAATAAGAAGCATTGTATTATTTGATTTATATTGATGAATATTAAGTTATGTACTTGCTCCACATTTGTCTTGGAATGCATTTTAAATCTTATGAAAAATGATTTCTCTCCTCATTTCCCAGGACAAGAACCAGATATCACAACTGTTATTCAAGTTCCTCGGTTTGATTCAGTTCATCCAGGTGACTCTGTCATTCTGCAGTGTTCAGTCCACTCCAACCCTGAGAAGAAAACATGTCTAGATCACACTGTGCACTGGGTCAGAGCTGGATCAGATGACTCTCATCCCAGTGTCATCTACACTCATGGAAATGGCGATGATGAATGTGAGAAGAGTCCTGAGCCTCACTCTCTGCAGAAATGTGTCTATAAGCTCTCCAAGAACATCAGCTCCTCCGATGTAGGGACTTATTACTGTGCCGTTGCAACTTGTGGGGAGATATTGTTTGGAGATGGAACAAAAGTGGAGATTGAAGGTAACTGTATCAGTATTCTCTTCTTCTAGTTATCCAGAGTTAAGGTTGCAAAAATCCCGATTTCACACAGATTTTATTTATTCCATCTTAAGACTTTATGTTTATATTTTGGAGGCAACCACTAAATTGTTGTGTAATTGTAGACATTTTCCATCCTCTTAGAGGTAAATTTCAGTCTGAGAAAAGTTACATGATATTGTTTTACTGTTCAGTAAGGTGTCTGTCCTGTTCTTATCTTTTTACAGAAAACACGTGGTCATGTGGCAGTTCTTTGAGGGCAAATACAATTTTGCTCCTGCTGTCTACTGCTTTGACTCTAAGTTTTATCGTCATAACAATATTAATTTACATAATCACGAAAAACAAGTACAGTTTTTTTGCTGGTAATATAACCTACTTTTAATCAATTTCTAATGTCTCTGTTCTATAACATTTGTTTTACTTATCCGTGTTGTTTTTTTTTTACTGTTATAATTCAGACTCTTCTGCTGACATGCACACAAATGCTGTAACAGTCATGGCTGATCAAGAAGGTCACATGGTAAGTAATTAGAGTCATTGCAGTTTTTTAGTTTGTGGTATATTTATGTGCCATCTAATGTTTTTTTTCACATACTTCTACAGACTGATGGTGATTCATTGGTTTATTCTGTGCCATATTTTACAAGGAAAGCCGGCCAGAATTTGAGGAGTGGTGCAACAACAGTTGAGGGAGAAGGCATTTACTCTGATGTCAGGGTTTTAGGGTAGAAACAGTACCATACACAGGAGATTTTATTTGATGCTTGTATGACATGCCATTTAGCAAGATTGGAAGTGTATGTTATGTTACGTTTTCCTTGAGTGACTTACAGTCAGACCAGATCTTCTTATCATTTCAATTCTGTAAATTTGTTTTGAACAGTTCAACTCAATGTACATATAGACAGACTATTTAGATTTAGATTTTTTGTTGTTGTTGTTGTTGTTGTTTTTTGTCAGTGTTGAAAGTAATTTCTAACAGTTTCTTAAATGTAAAATTTAGATTCAAGCTTTCAATGTCGCACAAGGAAAAGAAACATTCTTTTAAAGATTAAATAATCAAGTCACGTAAACTAGCAGTCTCAAGTGTTATTGGTTGTCTCTGTAGTTTGTTATTTAAGAAAGAAACAGAATTAAAACATTTTTGTTATATTTACTGACAATTGCTGCCAACAATTTTGAGAAAATATTAAATATCCTATTTTAATTTCACAAAGGTTTTACCACCATATAAAACTTAAAACAGAAAACACAGTTATTCTTAATTCTCTGCCTCTGTGGATTGTTAGTAGTAGGTGTGGCTCTGGCTACTGCTGGGGCTGCTACTGGCTATTTCCATCATCCATTTATCTGTAAACAAGTAATTATTGCATCAATAATTGATGCAATGCCTAGTTTTGTGTGTCTAAAATCCAAAAGAGACAGCACAGCATTTATATGGTTCATCTCGGCTGCTAAAAATGCTGTTCCAGACAAAACAGCCATTCTTACACAGTTTGGAAAGAATGGTGGCACTGATCTTGCAAGCTGTTTAATTAAGGTAAAAATGTAGCTAAGTTAAGCTAAAAATCCTGCATAGTTCCTCTTTAACAACGTGAAACTATATTAGAGTTAGGGTTGGTACCCTCCTTAGTTCTCAGAAAATGAAAGTCACTCTAAAGGGAGTTGTTGTGTTCGTGCCCTACTTTAAACATGCAGCCATTTCCGTATTAAATGTGAGGTAAAAAATAATTGGTATTCTTTGAGAGTAGCCACTTCCCCCTGTCATACTATTACAACACATTCTGTTTATCAGTTAACCAGTCAATCTATTCCTTTTGAGTCTCTCACCAACTATTTGATGGATTACATGCAGATTTTTTATTTTTTTTTCCCCATTTTGCTCAAGGACCAAAAACACAGGTACGTGGCTGTACCTCCATTGTGTTTTCATGTGGATTTGTGTAGTTGTGTAACTCATCTTAAACAGTAATTTAAAAAGGAAAGGAAGCTGAATGGCAGATGTGAAACTTGCCAAAGGGCTGTTCGTCATAAGCTAATGGACAATAATGAAATGAGGGTATCTGTACAATGTGATATGTATCATTTGCCATGGCCCTCCGCTATTCGAACAAAACCACATAACCTAAAAAGTCATCATCTTGCATAAGAAGTGTGGCAGGAAATGTGTTACCTAACTAGGCTGGACCAAGTGGAAGCATCACACTGTGTAACCATCTTCACGCTTCGACACACTGATTGTAACAAAATACAGGGTTAACATGGATCTTTTATGGGTTACTCTACTTCTTCTCCATCAAGGATGTAAGTGTTTATGACCAACCCATTTATTCATGAATGTTTTGCAGTGGTTTGGATTTGGATTAATTTGTTACGTGTAGTATGGTAATACAGTCATTGCATTACCTGTTGGTGTGTGATATATATTCTCATTTTTGAAGTAAATGCTTTGTTTTCTCATTCTTATGTAATACCAACTTTATATTTTCTCTGTTCTATAATTCAGATGCATTGATCTCGGTGACAACAGTCCGGCTCGGTGAATCTGTAACCTTTACATGTATTTTCCCTGAATTAGAAGATAGCAATATACGAGTCAAATGGTACAAACAGAGTGTGGGGGATACCCTTTCATTAATTACTTCATTAATGAAAGGTACTTCATATCCTACATTTGAAGAAGGGTTTCATCCCTCACGATTTCATGTAAACCATACTACCACCTCAAGTAACCTGACCATTCTGAGCACAGTCCAAGAAGATGAGGCACTGTATCACTGTGGGGTCACTACCTGGAATAAGGATCTGTGGAATGGAAATTATTTGTCTTTAAAAGGTACATACATTTTCTGCGAAGAATTGCAAATATAAAATTTCTTTCAAACTACTTGCTATATTTCAACATCCATTTTGAACACTTGCCATGTACATTCTGATTTTCCTAATCTGCTCAATAAATTGCATGCTACATACAACTGTTTCATCACGGTTTCCACACTCTTGTATTTTACAGAAAATACTCAGAGGATGTCAGTTGTTCAGTGGTCAAGAGTGTCTGATCCAGTTCATCCAGGAGACTCAATAAATCTTCATTGTTCAGTCGTCTCTCATTCAGAGAAGAACTCCTGTCCAGGTGATCACAGTGTGTACTGGTTTGGAGTCAGTTCAGATAAATCTTTTCCAAATGTAATTTATGCTGGCGGAAATGGACCTGATGAATGTGACAAGAAACTTGATGTGCATTCTTCGCCAAAGAGCTGTGTGTATCACTTCTCTAAGAATGTCAGCTCCACTGATGCTGGGACTTACTACTGTGCTGTGGCCACATGTGGAGACATTTTATTTGGAAATGGAACAAAAGTGGACATCGAAGGTAACTATATCAGTATTCTGTTCAAGTAGTTATCCAGTTTTATGTGTATCCCTGTATGTAGCTGTATGTATGTATTTTATATATTCCATCTATAGACTTGGTTAATTTGGCTGCACCATGTTTTCAAATTAAATTGCTTTACCTGTCTTGTGCATATTTTTATACACAGTCCTTCACATTGGATATTTTGCTGATTTGTGGGTTAAGACGATCACTGTTGACCATGGAAATGACTAACTCGCAATTCTGTGCAATTTAAGTACATTTAAATAAACCCATAGATATCATTTGTCAAGTAATTTTTCAATCAAGTAAAACTCTTTTCGTGGAAATTACATTAACATTTACTTTCATGAATGATAATAAAACCTTGACCTCATTGGTTTGAACCTTGTTTCAGGTATCAACTGGGGGTCCTTCAGTGTTTTACGTAACACAGGTCTGCTTCTGCTGTGTGCTGTCTTGGCAGTAATTCTGATTGTTGTGGCCGTCCTCATTTGCGCCATCAGCAATAGCAAGTGTGATTATTGCAGTGGTAAAAGAACTTCCTTCACTATATTACACATTAATTAGCTAATTTCAATGAAGTTGCAACATAAATGTGGTGTTCAAGTGGATTTTTTTCAATGTACTAATCATTATTATTGTTTTTTTTTCTTGTTGTTTTTTTTTATTGCAGCCGCTGTTTCTCTCCAAGAAAATACTGCAAAAAGGAATTTTAAGGTAACATTCATAGGCAAAAAAAAAGTCATTATGGAGTTTGGTATTGTCACGTCATGTAATTTGTAATCCATTTCCTCAGGGAGCTGAGAACAAGTGGATTTACTCAGCTGTCGTCTTTACCACAATGAAAGATGGCAGTGGTGGAAAAAGAGATGCAACAGAGGGCAGAGAGAGGATGTATGCTGCTGTCAAGGCTTTTGGGTTGGAATAGTGAGTTAAAGATACCCACATGAAGGTTGCTTTTGGTTATAAAAGAGTCTCATATTAATGTGGATGAATCTACATTACCCACGCTTGTTTGTGTGTCCATTTTCAATAAATATATCGTTTTATCTATGTCGATATTTTGATATTATTATTTAGTGATAGAGTCCCCCAGCATTTCCTCGGAAAGAAAGAGCGATTCACTGCAGCTGAAAAACGAACGAAACGAAACGAGTGAGAAGCTTGTTCGCACCGGAGCCAGCCGGGGCAGGTGGAGCAGTTTGATGTCACTAACCTCAGCGGTCCTGATGCTCCAAGTCTGTCTCACACTCCTAAAACTGCTCACAAAAAAGTTAGTCTGGAGCCCTGACATGCGAACCACATAAGCGTCTTTATGACAATACGCAATTACTTCATGCGTGTCTTTGTGTTGTTCAGACTATTCTCACTGATGTGAGGGGTTGGAAACACACCTATCAACATAATTCATTGCAGTACTACTACCACCTCAAATTACTTATAATTTTGTGAAACAGCAATAAGCGTATCTATGAGTAAAGCTCTTCCCTATGCTACTGTCATGTTAATGCTTGGTTGTCTATTTCTGTGCAGAATTACAAATGCTTTATTTGTTAACAATTTCAACATCCATAATGACATCTTGGAATTCTAATTTAGACTTTTGCTCCGGTTTGCATTGTGTCCAGTGGTGTATTATTGTAAATGTGATGGGGGATGAACAACTATATGTAAAGTTGTTATGTGATTTAAGGCCAAGCTGGACTGCTCATGTTTTCATTGTTACCAGCAACAGATAAAGTTGTGGTGCTTGTGATGGAAAAGATGACAGGAAACAGAACTGCACTCATAATGAAAGAATGAAAAAATATGCCTCTTGCATTCACACATATATCTTTGTTTAGAGACCACAAGGCAGGAAGCCCCTATATTTAGCTTGTATTTAGGTATACCGCAGGTGTTGATACATATCACCTTCTACCACACCAACTCTTATTTGCGATCAATAAATAAAACATTGCATGCAACAGAATGTAATAACTGTTCATTTACTGTGTTTTTACAACTGTTCAAACTGCTATGTGACAGTCATAGAAACACTGACATATTCTCCATGTTATAGGTGTAAGGAGTAGCATAGCCTGTAGTGGGCACTAAAGGGACTTAGTGCCCACTACATTTGTGTGATGTTAATGATGTCATGGAAAAAAATGACTCAGGGGGGGAAAAAAGCAATGACGGATATGTGGAAGCAGAATTTTTAGCCCAAAGACAACAACACAGGTAGAACATGTGGCCTACTGTTTACAGTGAATAAATCATTCTCAATCTCAGAATCACTGCAGTTGTAAAATATATGTAGAAATGTATAATTACGTAAATTCAATACATATACTGACACAAAAAGCACTGTTCTGTATTGTCGGCCATGCAAAGTAGTCTACTGAGGAGACCTTTGGGTCCTCCAATCCATGTGCTCTGCCTCTGAAGAGCTTTAGTTCAATGCGTGACTGTCTGCTTTCACTGAAGAGTACACACAGTCCTCTTGTGGTTTGCTCTCCTTCGCTCTTCTTTCTCTCCTTTTGGAGAAGTCCAGTGCTACATAGTTCATTGCATCTGCACCACCACCATCCTACAAATAATAATTGTGCATCAATAAATCTTGGGGGTTTAGAAGAAAACCCATACTGTCTGACACATTAGATATCGTTGAATCAAAAATTGATTGTTAATCTTTTGATTTTACTGTAATGCATTTTGGTATTAAAATATTTTTGAATTACATTTACCAGATCAGTTGATAGATCCACTCCTTTGTCACGCCTAGGAATATGACAAGCACTCATTGACCCTGTTAATGAAAGCAAACCTTTTAAGCTGTGCACAAACTAATTTTACATTTTCAGCTTCAAGTAATGCATCACTACTGTTATATAGCTGTACCTCGTGCAAAACAGCTCCAGTGTCCTAAAGTTCATACCAATGGTTATCACAGATATTCAAAGTTTCCTTCATTATGGCCAAAACTAATAAATTACTATCTACAAGTTAACGATTCAGTTGTTCATGGGTGTAAACAAGTAAGGGAAACATAGAATACATTTTCTGCATTTGCTGTCTAATGCCTTAATTCAAACTTATTTATAACTGATATGACAAGTAATTAACATTTTTAGTGCTGGATCCTAAACATATAATCCATATAAATTCAGTGAACTTACCTTTACAGTGTTCACAAGCTCTCCTTTGATTTAAGTAGAAAATAAGAACAGCAATCAGAGTCACGCAACAGGCCAACAGTCCTCCAAGGATGATGTTTACAAGGTCTAGTTTGGTTCCTGCAATTAGAAGGAAAACACTTAACATCTAACCTTGTGTTGTCGCATGTAATCCTCTCACAATAAATAAATACACGTTGATGAGATTGCCACTAAGAATACAATTTAAATAGAAAGATTAACATTGTTTCAACATTAACTATATCACAACACTCTGCCATCCCTGACTTCAAGATTTACCTGAAAGTGTCTTATGTCTTGATGAAAATATGTAACCCTTACACTATTCATTTTCAGTATATACATTTTTGCATAACAGCTCTAAAGTATAAAACTTAAAACCACAAAGTAGAATATTTTTACACTAAAAGTGATTTACTATTGTGGTTTCTCATCCAACCATTGTTAACAGTTGAGATGTATTTAAGATTTGAAGAATTAAAGCCATACTTGTTTCCACTTTAGTTCCTGGACCGAACAGGATCACTCCACATGTGACCACAGCACAGTAGTAAGTCCCAGTGTCAGAGGAGTCCTGTATAGTTTTGGACAAACTGTAGAAACAGCTCCCTTCTTTTTGTTTATCACTCCTGTTTCTGTGAGTGTAAATGATTCCTGGATGAAGTCCTTCTGATCCAGCTCTGAACCAGTGCACACTGTGTTCACCTGGACACTGACCGCAGGTTTCTTTGTTCTTGTTGAGAAGTGAACACTGGAGAGTCATTGAGGCTCCTGGCTGAACTGATGCTGTCTCTGGACTTTGTTTCAAATACATAGATTGCTGGTCTTTATGATCTAGATGGGCCAATAAAAAAAGACATCCAAGGGAATTGATGATTAAATTATTTGGCAAACGTTGTGATGAATATCAGGTGCATAGACATGAAAAGTAGCAGATTTTACCATTCACAGCCAGGAACATGCCAGTAGTGTTCTGTTGATATGATGACCCATTTTGACAGATGTACGTTGCTTCATCTTCTTTACTTACATTTTTGATGGTAAGAAGGTACTGAGACTTGCCCTTTGTGACTTTGAAACGCAAATTCATAAATTGTCCACTAAGTGTTAGCTGGGTATGAGTTCCTGTTGCAACAGTTTGAAGCAAAAATCCAGGAGTCTGCTTAAACCAGTAAATGAATTGTTTCTCTTTCTCTGAGAATGAACATGTCAAATTAACATTGTCACCAACTTCAGCCACAGTCACAGGGATCTGTTGAGGGACCTCTGCAGTTTGAATCTGTGCTGAAGGAAAGAGATGGTAAAAACTTAGTGATGACACAAGATGAAAACAAGAAACAACTAGAATATTTGCCATTTGTTACAGAGATATTGACTGTTTTTATTTTAACTATATTTAACTGACCAAATTAGTTAAAAGTCATACTTACACACTGCACTGAGAAGAATCAAAGCAACCAGCCGTCCCATTATTGTGGTAAAGCACCTGTGTCTTTCTCTACTGAAGTCTTCCTATCTAAATGAAGGTTTTGTCACACGATCTTCAGAGTCTACATAGTGGAAATCGCCCTGATTGGCTGAAAGGCTGAAAATGAAGTTTCCCCTAAACGTAGCAAAGCCGTGATCCATTTTGAAATAATATATCCATACTCATATACTGTCAGACGAGTTGAATTTTTTAAAGCAAGTTTCTCTGATCAGAGTTCAGAGATAATCTTTGAGTTTTGCCATCTTTGATCCTCATTTTTTTAGCATCATTTTAATGGTAATGTGGTTTAACTCCATGAACAACACACAATGCAAAGTAACTTGTACTTAGAAAATTAGCCAATGCTGAGTGGTGTGCAGTCAGGGAAAGCACGGTAAGCAGGGCTTGACCAGTTGAAGTTAAAAAAAGAAAAGGAAAAAGAAATACTACCAAGTGGAAGCAATCTCTCCTTACATTTCATTTAAACAGCTGTCTGTCTCATAAGTGATCTGACATTGCCTCTTGTAAGTTGTTGCCCTCAGTTGGCTGCTGTGTGCTACTCTTGTGGGAAGCTAGCTTGACTCCCAGCTAGTCATCACTTTTGGCATTTACGTGGGTGTGACCATGTCTTGTTGACAGAGACTGGGGCAAGTCAAGTGGAGGGTCTGACAGTTTCTTTAAAGGAGCTGTATGTAAGAAATGTATGGCAAGTAATAGGGCTGTCACTTTTTATTTGATATTTGAATATTTGTTCAAAATGGGGTGAAAACTTCACATTCGAGCGGTAATGACCTGTTCGAAATGTAGGATGCAGTGCCTGCATAAGAGCATCAGACTGTCTGAAGGAGTTTCCCTTGTGCTTTGGTGGAGAGACACCGGGTGCAACAGGTACCCGCAACTCACAAAGCTTGCTCTGAATACCTGTGTGCCAGGAACGCCTCTGCGCTCTGAGCGTGTGTTCTCGTCAGCAGGTAATACTGTAAATATATGACTATACTGTTGGCTTTATATATCCATGGTCAGCTCCCTTGGGCACCGCGGCTGAATCACGCCTGTTAAATCATCGTTGATCGACATATTTGCACTGATACCATTCCCAGTCAACATTTAATCCACTTAGGAAACACAGATATTTGGATCTCCGAGTTGAAAATGGCAACTTTTGATGAAGATTTGCAGACTGCGATAAGGAAGGAATGCTCGGTTCTTTTGGTGGATGACTGTAAAGATATTCAATGAGTATGTTTACATCATTTGCTATCCAAGAAGGACATTCTGGCTTGTTTGCCGACCGGTTATGGCAAAAGTTTTTTCTATCAAGCTTGACCCATCGTCTTAAGTGAGCTAGCGAGGCTAACGCCAAACAACAAAACATGGCATGAAAATGATTACCTTGTCTGTGGTTTTGACTGTTGAACCTGTTATCCCCAGAGCCAAAGTGTAGGCGGGCTTCACCTGTTTAATACCTATAACCAAGTGATTGTGATTGGTTGAATCACAATCGCTGGTATGGAGAAAGGTCTGGTGAGTGAGACTAGGGTTAAAGTTAAGTCTCAAATCCTCGTCTGCCTCGCTGCTCTTAGAAGTCCTGATTTTAGCCTGGTACAGTATGTTAAGACTGAATTTATTTGGTTTAAATATTTACTTTTAACCATTTAACATAATTCTCTGGCATTTTGATTCAGTTCAGCATAGTTACCACATCAATAACATGTCAGTGCAGTAAGCTGAAGATACTCAGGCAGAGTGCAGAAAGTTGCAGCAAAGAGACATAGGATAGCATAGGAGAAACAACAGGGGCCGCACCCTTTGTATGTAATTTTATTTTAGTGTGGATTATTTATTAAACAGGTGAATCACACATTGATTTAGTGATTTCTGGCTGGGGTAGTCCTCGGCCCTGCATGCCTATCTGTGAAAGTCTCTGCATGCTACTGCTGAGAACAAGGAAACTTCACAGAGAGTTAGGTGTTGTAACGGAGTGATGAGCTGCGGCTGAGAGGGGTACTGTGTGGTCTCACAACTCGCAGAAAGGAAGCACAAAATTGCTGGGTGTAGCAGTATACTATTGTTAATCCAGAAAATATTTTTAAAGTTGAAGGCGGCCAGGTTAACCATTAACTGTCCTCCTACTCCTAAATTTAGTTAATGTTACCTTCAACACTTTCTGCAAGACATTAGGTTGTATACAGCCCATACTGTCAAACTATTTCTCTAATGAGGCTAACAGACCCCTTTACAGATAATCAAGCAAATTCAAATTTAGAAAAACTTTCAAAGGTGATATCCATGTGAAATGAGAGCTGTTGATTTGTCGTAAAATCTAGCTCTGTCAAATCAGAATGCATGCATATTTATAATGAAAAAGACAGGGGTCAATGTGGTATGTCATAAATCACAAATTTAATGTAAGATTAAGTCGACACAAACATCCCTTTCTTTATTTCAACAAAACAGCATTAGCAAACACAAGTCAAGACTGGTACATGCTTTTCTGGAAATCCTGGTGTCTACAAAGATTCCTCACAAACCCACCTACAGCCTATTGGCATCAGATCAACTTATCAGCTTTCCTTTCACTGAGATCCAATACAATATGTTGTGCAGATCAGAGCTATATTACAATCCCACACAAAAACATGGGGAAGTCATGTTTGTTCTACAAAGCCAGTGAATCAACAGCTTACAATACCCTGCATATGGTACATGTACACATAAAGCACTGCACGACTCAGATAACTATATTGTCAGCCATGCAAAGTAGTCTACTGAGGAGAATTTGAGGTCCGACCCATGTGCTCTGCTTCTGAAGAGGTTTAGTTCCATGTGCGATCGTCTGCTTTCACTGAAGAGTACACACAGTCCTCTTGTGGTTTGCCCTTCTTCCCTCTTCTCTCTCTCCTTTTGGAGAAGTCCAATGCTACATAGTTAATTGATTCTATACCACCACCCTACAAATGATAATTGTGCATTAGTAACTCATATTTTACAGCTGTGAAATCAAGACCAGTAACATAACGATCAAGAATGGAAGTGATACTGTAACACTTTTCTATCCTGAGCACATTTTAACAAAAGTTGGGGTTTTAAATGAAGACCCATTTCCTTCTGACATATTAATTCGGTAAGGTGTTGAAACAAAAATTGATTGTAAAACGTTTGATAACCATGATGTTTTTACTGTAACGCGTTTTGGTGATGAAATATGTTTGAATTACATTTACCAGATCAGTTGATAGATCCACTCCGGTGTCATGTCCAGGAATATAAGAAGCACTCATTGACCCTGTTAATGAAAGCACACCTTTACACACTATTTTACATTTTCACCTTCACAGTAACGCATCACTCAAATAAAACAGTAACTGAAACAAAAGCTGCTTTATACTTGATGTTAGACTAATGCCTGAATTCAAACTTATGATTCACTGATATGAAAAAGTAACATTTTTAGTGTTGGATCCAGAATACTGTATATACTGAACATGATGTAACAGTTATTCAAAGTTTATGTTATCATGGCCAAAACTAATGAATTATTATCCACAAATTTAGTTGTTCTTGGGCATAAATAAAAGACTAAGGGAAATCATAAGCTACATTTGCTGCATTACTAATGCCTAAATTCAAACGTCTTAATTGCTGACAAGTAATTAACATTATTAGAGTTGGATCCTAAACACAATCCATGTAAAATCGGTTAACTTACCTTTGCAGTGTTCACAAGCTCTTTGTTGATTTAAGTAGAAAATAAGAACAGCAATCAGAATCACACAACAGGCCAACAGTCCTCCAAGAATGATGTTTACAGGGTCTAGTTTGGGTACTGCAATTAGAAGAAAAACACTTACCACCTAACTTGTGTTGCCTTTACTTGCATTAACTCCTCTCAGAATAAATAAATACACGTTGATGAGACGAAAAATAAAATTGAAATAGAAAGATTAACATTGTTTCAACGTTAACTATAACACAACACTCTGCCATCCCTGTATTCAAGATTTACCTAAAAGGGTCTTATGTCTTGATGAAAATATGCAGAATACCTACCCTTTAACTATTCATTTTCAGTATACATCTTTGTGTAAGTGTAAAATTTAAAACCACAAAGTGGAATATATTTAAACTAAAAGTTATTTACTGTTGTGGTTTCTCATGATGCATATTTTAATTTGATTTAGGAGGATGAGTGCAGCTGGGACTTGAATGACAGTACACAACATTCATATATCAGACAGCTAGATCGAATACAATTCGACCAGTGTTAACAATTATGTAATCTTAATGTATATTTAAGATTTGAAGAATTAAAGCCATACTTGTTTCCACTTCAGTTCCTGGACCGAACAGGATCACTCCACATGTGACCACAGCACAGTAGTAAGTCCCAGCGTCAGAGGAGTCCTGTATAGTTTTGGACAAACTGTAGAAACAGCTCCCTTCTTCTTGTTTATCACTCCTGTTGCTGTGAGTGTAAATGATTCCTGGATGAAATCCTTCTGATCCAGCTCTGAACCAGTGCACACTGTGTTCACCTGGACACTGACCGCAGGTTTCTTTGTTCTTGTTGAGAAGTGAACACTGGAGAGTCATTGAGGCTCCTGGCTGAACTGATGCTGTCTCTGGACTTTGTTTCAAATACATAGATTGCTGGTCTTTATGATCTAGATGGGCCAATCAAAAAAGACATCCAAGGGAGTTGATGATTCAATTATTTGTATGACAAACTTCATGATGACTATCAGGTGCATAGACATGAAAAGTAGCAGATTTTACCATTCACAGCCAGGAACATGCCAGTAGTGTTCTGTTGATATGATGATCCATATTGACAGATGTATGTTGC
>OMNW01034816.1:0-13134 GCA_900303245.1 Selene dorsalis | reverse complement strand
ATATTTACCTGGCCACTTTCATTCATTTTCTTCTTCTATGGTGGTTACCAAACAACCAGCGTTTGAGGTTCATTCACTTTTAGAAATAGAAATAGAAATAGAAATACTTTATTCATCCCAAAGGGAAATTCATTTGTCTGTCAGCTCATCTATTTGCAGAAGAATTAAAAAGTCTGATGGCTGTGGGTATAAAAGATCTTCTGTATCTCTCTGTCCTGGTATGAAGAGAGAGCAGCCGTCCACCACTGCTGCTTCTTTGATCCATCAAGGTGTTATGAAGTGGATGATCCGTGTTGTTCAGGATGGCCTCCATCATCCTCATTGTGTTTCTCTCCACCACTTCCCCCAGAGAGTCCATCTTTACTCCAATCACAGAGCCAGCCTTCTTAACAAGTTTATCCAGCCTCATTGCCTGCTTTTTCCCCAAACTTCCCCCCCAGCAGACTACAGCATAAAATAAAACACTTGCCACCACAGACTGATAGAACATCTGCAGCATCTTACTACAGATGTTTAGTGATCTGAGCTTCCTTTTTGTAGAGTGCATCAGTGTTAAGGGACCAGTCCAACTTATTATCCAGGTGTACACCTAGATATTTATACACATATACATACATATACTAGATATTCTACACCTTGGATGTATTTTTCTTGCACCATTGCAATGCATTGTGGGTGATATACAGCTCTGAAGTGACTATGACCATCTCAGCCCTCCCAGGGTCGATCTCACCAAGTTCACTTCAGTTTTGCAGAGAAATGGAACGACACTTATGATGGCGGTGGGGATCTCCTGAGGGCGAGTGAGCGAGGGCGACTCGACCTGTTATTGGAACGCAGCCTTTGTCATGTACCTCTCCTCTTGTTTCAGTTTCCCACTTCCTGCCCTCAGCTGCCTTCATGCACTCTCATTATCTGCCCCGCCCTGATTTGTTTCACCTGTGTTCAGTTAGCCCTGCTTCCCCTGTGTGTGCAGTCTGAGTGTCTCAGGCTGCTGTGTCAGTTTGTCTTTGTACCGCTGCATTCAAAGCATTCCAGCTTCTCTCCTCGTGTGTTTTGTGTGTTTCTGGTCTTCGATCCGTGCTCTGCCTTTTGGACCCTGCCTGTGCCTTATCCCTGTTGGATTTGTTTGCTGTTTCCTTCACTGCTTGCCTGTGTACCAAACCGATTTTTTTGGCTCACATAAGACTGTTACCCTGTCACTTTCCATGAGTTGTACTCTTGAGTCTCCACAGTGTACCAGTCGTGCCAAGGTTGATGACACACACACAGACACATCTAAGTATGGAATGCATCAACATTTTTCTCAGTAATTATATTTTTAATGGGAATTTTCACATGGCACATTCAACATACACCGATCAGCCATGACATTGTGACCACTGACAGGTGAAGTGAATAACACTGAACAACTCTTCATCATGGCACCTGTTAGTCGGAGATATATTAGACAGCCATTCAACATGTTGTTCTCAAAGTCGATGTGTTAGAAGCAGGAGAAATAGGCAGTGTAAGGATTTGATCCAGTTGGACCAGGACGACTGGGTCAGAGATGTGAAAACCTGCAGCTCTTGTGGGCTGTTCCTGGTCTGCAGTGGTCAGAATCTATCAAAAGTGGTCCAAGGAAGGAACAGTGGTGAAGCGGCCACAGGCTCATTGATACACATGGGGAGAGAAGGCTGGCCCATGTGGTCCCATCCAACAGACCAGCTACTGTTGATCAGACTGCTGAAGAAGTTCATGCTGGTTCTGGTAAAAAGGTGTCAGAACACACAGTGCAGCACAATATTAGGCGGGTGCTCATAATGTTATGTTTGATCGGTGTATATGTCCATAAATTAAGTTAGGTGTGATAAAGGGAAATGACACAGGGAGTAAGTATTGAACACATGAAGAACAGGAGAAAGTGCATAAAGGAATTAAAGACAACTGGAATCTGTCAGTGTTTAGAAAGTCCTCCTGTCCTCTCAGTGCTCATTAATATCAGCTGCTTCAGTCCTGATTGATGCCTGTTTAAAGGTTTCTCGCCAATATGTCACACAAGAAGCATCTCATGACAGGTCAAAGCAAAGAGCTCTTTCAAGACTTTCACAAACTGATGTTGAAGAACACACTGATGGTGCTGGTTACAGACGTGTTTCTAAACCCTGAATGCATTCAAAGGAATACTCAGTAGAGTTGTCCAAGAGCCAAGGAGCACTCACACAGGGCTTTAGACTGACCTGGAATCAGCAGGTAATGAGTAATGCACTCAACCAGAATGGGCTCTATGAACGCTCACCATGCAAAACCATTCAGTACTTATTTTCCCCGCTACATTTAGTTAAGGGGAGGGTCCAAGGAAAAGCTGAAAAGTCTGTAGAAAGTTTTACTTTTCTCTACAATCATTACAGACAATGTGTGCTTGCTTACAGGTGCTCCAGGTGGTGGGGCAGCAGAAATGGTTTCAGCAAGTGAACAGCATAAATTCGGGACTAATAAGGGGGAAAACATGGTGTGAATGGAGAACATTCATCCTTTTTGATAATGCAGACCAGAGAAGCATAAATCCATACAGCCCTCGCCAAGTGCTACATCCTGTAATACTTGATTTCCTCAGCTTCTGGAACAGAGGCATGGGAAAGTTGTAACTCACCTGCTGGCTTCAAATATTATCTTCATGCTTCCATTTCCTTTGTAAATGTATGTAATAAGGTGTTCCACCAGTCTCCGGAGGTGATCGCAGTCCCACAATGCCATAGCACATCTGTCAGAAAACCCCTGGATGTAGCTCCGCTGGAGTTCCCCTGTGAATTTCTATAAGCCCCCACGAGCTTTGTCCCATTTCAGCTGAGCAAACCACAGGAGATGAAAGAGGGCAAAGGGCACCACTGGATGTGCTTCAGCTGCCAAGAGGAAATGTCAGCCCCTCTCACAGATGAGGAATAACAAATAGCCTCTTGAGTGTCTTGACAAGCGATGGTGGCTGCAGCAAACTTACTTCAACCCCATGTCCACAGAGGATTATGCGTGACAAGAGAAATAACTGCCTCCCGCTCAATGGGAAATTTATCTCATCTAGAGCTTGGAGAGCTTTTGACAAGAGTATCGTCCATATTTCATCAGATCGCTCAGGTAATGTAGTCAGTACCAGCATCAAGAGTAATAAACAGGAAAGGTTTGACATTATTTACCTTTGCTGTGAACACTGAATGCTGCTTTGTAATTTATATCACAGTGCATTGGCAAAGAGAGAGAATTAAAAAAAAAAAAAAAAAATCCACATTCTTCATCGTAGCAACTACAAACACTTCCAGTGTTTATAAGAGCGCGCACACACACACACACACACACACACACACACAGAGCAGGTTTGCCTGTAATAAAGGGAACTCTTCAGTGATGGCACTTGACATTTTAAGCTGGACCATCTTGTAGACACAGAAATGACATTGATTTTCCACTCCAGCCCACTCCCACTGCACTCCTCCTGAGTGTTTGCCAGCATCACATCTGCCCTTAAACTGCCACAAAATATCTGAACACTTTCACCTAAAATCAGAGCAAAACAAATATTACCTCACATGCAGTGTTCACTACTGTCAAATGTGTGTGTATATATGCACTGTAGTCCTAACCTCAATTTGAGCATCCCTTTAAACACCATCTATCATCTTTCAAGAGGTGTTACACTATATTTTTCATGAACACTGACAACACGTTTTTCCTCTTGTTCACACACGATACGTTCACCTCTCTACTGCTGTGTCCTCTCACAGATTTGTAACTCACACTGTCTCATTGTGTTGTCTTTACTCCACACTTTCTCCGCACACACAGGTGTGTTCACACACCGACAATCATGGCAACACCCAGTGCACTATGAATACCTGAACGGTGCACTCATGACAACACCTTGGGGTGGAAACCTTTGGACCCCTCTCACACTCAGTGGGACACTGTCGCTGCTGGCTCTGTATCCACACCAGGAAACTCAAATGTTTCATTCATTTTTTTATTCTAAGTCAGTGCCAGATGTATTGTATACAGCTGCCAAAGTGGTCAGAATATATATTTATATCCTTTCATGAGGCTAGACATAGAGATCGATAGTGGAAGGTGTCAGTAAAAGACATGGGAGGCGGTAAACGACTTCAGCTTTATCAGAGGAGATGAGGTACACCTGTACACCTGCCTGGCTCACCTGTGCTCAGGACGGCTGTCTGAACATGCTCTCACCAGCTCACAGCATGGAAACGCCTTAGCTCTACATATTTGCATCATTTTATCATTATTACCTCTCCAGTCACGTTCCCACTCATGCATCAGTCCTGTTTATTTCAACTTAGCATCAGCCTCAGAGTCAGACTGGGCTGGTACTGACAGAAGCTGCTTCTTAGATGGGGTGCTTGTGCACAGAATGACATTTTTAAAGGGATAGGTTAACATTTTGGCAAATTCACCTATTGCACAAATAATTGAAGGTAAGGAACCTACCCCTATGACTACAGGGATTATGGCAACAGGCGAATTTGCCAAAATGTTACTCCCTTTAACATGAGACCATGGCAGCCTCACTTGAGACTCTCAGCCATGTTTGTCTCTTGTTATGTGCTTCTATGTTGACATTACTAAAAGTTGTGATCATTATGATATGGCTGCTGGTATGTTGATATTCTGTACACATGCTCACTAGCATGCTTTTATTGCAGTGCCACAGCCACAAGAGATATTAGGTTTATTCTTGTTATTGTCTCAAAAATTAAGTCAAAAATGAATCTTTATTAGATCCTCAATTGCACAACTCAAAAAATAACATTAATGGAACACAAGGGACTGAAACTAGAAATCAATTTTAATGATCAGTATAAAAATAATCAGAATGGCACTTGTCTGACAGGATACGTGTGATTTTAGTGTTAGTATTTGTCTATTAAAATAAGATGCAGCTTCAGCGTCTGCTCAGATCTTTTACAGAACATTAATCCTTAGGTTGCTTTGTTAGAGGTAACTGCAGTATTTGCTTTAACCAACACTGTCAAAATGGCACCACAGATTGTCTCCTACAGTAAATGAATTCATTTCAAACGACATGTCAACACTGTTTTAGCTTTTAAATGTGCAGCCCAGTTAAAAATAAATAATGATTCACAGTTAATTTGAGGTTTGTGCAACATAATGTGACAGTCACACCACAATAGCCGAGGCCATTTTCCTGCATAGAAGCTGCCTGAGATTCTCTGCTCGAGCTGCCGGAGGACAGCTCCAGCTTCTGATGTGCACTGTGGTGTGACTGACAGTATGTGTGTGTATGTGTGTGTGCGTGTGCAGGCGCCTGTGTGTACGCAGTAGCTCTTGCTGTGTAGTTTTGCTCACTTCCTAGACACAAGGACATTGTTTATCACTGCTGAATGTGATTGTGATCATCAGTGTCCTGCAGTAATGCTGATTGCAACCACTTCTACCGAGCCTCAACTGCCTCCACTTTTAACATAAACTGCCGGAGCGTGATGCACATTTACAAGCTAAGCAACAAAGCACTCATTGGAATGGAGACCTCCACTTCAACTGAGACACCTCCTCAGCTGTGTATTATCACAGACAACATTATGCTGTGTAAGAGCAACTGAAGTCTGGCTTGATGGTTGGGCAGAGGGAGGTCAGAGGCTCATTGTGATCAAGGGGCCGAAGCCGTCGTGACTTAAAGTTTACATATGATTACCTTGTGTGCACTGCAGTACTTTTATCACCAAATCTTTCCTGTAAAGCTTCATGTCAAACACTGCAGTTGGCTCAAAAAACTCCAGTGTTCAGTCTGCTCTGCTGTGACAAACATGTCTGAAGTGGCATAGTTAGAAGTTTACACTTCAGCCAAGGCTGCTTGAGATGATGTTACGTTTACAGTTTCCTCCTTAAAGATACCCTGTGAAGGTTGCTTTCGGTTATGAAAGACTCTCATATTAATGCGGATGAATTTACATTACCCGCACTTGTTTGTGTGTCCATTTTCAATAAGTATATGGTTTTATCTTTGTAGTTATTTTGATATTATTATTCAGTGGTCGACTCACCCAGCATTTCCTCAGAAAGACAGAGTGATTTACTGAAGCTGCCTACGTGCAGAGAACGAACAGAGTGAGAAGCTTCTCAGCACCGGAGACAGCCGAGGCAGGAGGAGCAGCTTGGTGTCACTAACCTCAGCGGTCCTGGTGCTCCACGTCTGTCTCACACTCCTAAAACTGCTCGCAAAAAAGTTAGTCTGGAGCCCTGATAGACAAGCAAGAACACACACACACACAAGCACTGTAACCCTGAGCTTTACCTGTAGGAAGTGTGACTGCAAATGTTCAGATATGGTGAAACAGGTGGTTGGTGGGTGACGTCACATGACTGCAGTTGTGGGGCAGGTAGTGATTTGCTGGTGTTGGTTTGAGCAGGCTGCGTTGAGCTGCGCTGTCAGGAAATTTAGAGGTTTTTGATATCCAACCGATATTTTATGACTCAAGTTTAAGGGAATGACTGGGGAAACTGTTCTTGTCGCTGTGAGGATGTATTATTGTTGAATTCAATTAAAAAATAAATAAATAAATAAAAAAGTTTCTAATGGAAAAAGTTTATACTAACTGTTAGTGAAGTTGATTAATAACTGACAAACAGAACAGAAAATGGAAAACAACACTAACATCTGTGCCACAAAAATTTGTATTGAAGATAAAGAGCATGCCGAACAACTTGTGGATGTCGAGCCACACAAAGAACTTTTCAAAGATCCTAAACCTGAAGCTGAGAACCTGAAAAAAGAAAACTGAGGCCTAAGGGAGATGCGCTCTGAAGCTGCACATGCTAAGAGAGGAGGCAAACGAAGATGTGAGAAAGACTGTGATTAACGTTTTCAGAGAGGTAGTTGGCTGCATGAATACCTGGACCGGGGGGATCGACATTGTTCACCTTGTTGGTCAGGATGGTCCTCATGGAGCTATTATCATTTGTTTGCTCTCCCTCATGTCGAAGATGCCCTGTGGAAGAGTGCTAAAGGCTGCGAGTTCCTGTGTGACAACAATCTGTGGATCACCCAGGCCCTGTCTCCTGAGGATAGGAGTGCCAGGGAGAAGCTCTGGCCCCTGGTGAAAAAGGCAAGAGAGGAAGGAGAAAAGGCATCTTTCCTCGGCCCGTTTGCTCTGATTGATGGAAAGAAAATCCACCACGCAGACATTGCTTCGCTCTGAATCCCTGTGACTGGAGAGTCGTCCGGAATACATCCGGAACAAACCTGCTTAAAAACACAAGGTAGAATGTCGTGTTATGTTGTTTGGATGAAAAACTTCACAGAAGTGTAATTTAGTTGTTGTCCTGAGACAAATAAAATAATCTTAGACAGAAATAGATTGTTCTGATCTAATGTACTCTCTACAAACATTTCATTGTTGGTCCTGAAAGCTAATTATAAACCTTATATATTCTCCTTCATGAATTATTACTATTTAAACACCTGGAGTTCACAGGTGTTTAATTTGGACTTTAAAAATGGTAATTGTATTGTTGCATATGAAGACGGTAGCTTAAAATGTATGTATTTACTTATTTTCTAATAGGACATAGAGCCACATATTCATGTGGCGCCGTAATACCTTTTTAAAGTCACTTGTTCTGTGCACCATACCTATATCAGTTCAATATCAATCCTTCTGTTCAAAAGAAACTGAATCACGCCTCACACATCTTGTTGCTCTATCTGTCACCAGAGAGCTTGTTTGTTTGTTAAACTTGTCTAATGGGTGTTAAGTTACACTCCTTTTCAGTAATGTCTTTGAGTGACAGGGGTATAAGGGATGCTTTTATTTTGTAAAAGAAGTGAGGCTGACTTAATTCTGCTTCAGGCAACTCATTCTTGTGGGTCGGATGTAAAATTCTGGAAAGGCCAGTGGGGAAATGGGATTTATTGTCTTCATGGCAATAAGTCACTCTGCAGGAGTCTCTGTCTTCCTACTTAAATTTAAGGGTGATGTTCTAGAGGTGATAACTTCAGATGAGCACAGATGGTTGATAATCATTCTTAAACACAACTTTTATTGTGTGTAATATTTATGGACACAACTCACACTTAGGGTTAGGGGTGACTAAAATGGATGTGCAGGATAGGTTTCCACCCCAAATCTGCCAAAACTCACAAAATAATAACTGTATTTTAAAACTATGTGCTGACTGATGCATGGCACTTTTTAAATCTTAATATGCTTGATTACACTTGGTCCAACAGGAACTAGTAGATCCAGAACTGACCTCTTTTTAATCTCAACAAATGTCCTTCATGTGATTTTGTCCCTTTATCAGACCATAAACTCATTGTTTTAAAGTTAGGTGGTCTAAAAGGTGCTGCAAAGGTAAGAGGCTACTGCAAATTTCGTAATTCTCTGCTTCAGGATATCCACTTCAATGGTCAACAGTATAAAAACATTAATTAATGAAATATTTACTTATATTACCAATGGGAAATATGAAGAAAAATGGGAGTACTTGCAATAAGTGTGGCTATGAAGAGAAGTAAAGAATTAAAGGTTAACAAATTAAAACAAATTAAAAAAGGAATCTGAATTATTTGATAAAATAAACGTGCTTTTAACCAGGCTTAACAGATCTCCTGAAGACGAAGTTGAATTAAGGGAGATACAATTAAAAATAGATTAAAGATTTATAAAGAATTAACTAATGGTGCATTTGTCTCTAAAAAAAAAAAAGGGCTAAAGTTTCCATTATTGAGGAGGACCTTAAAATACCTTGTGATTCAGAGCTAACAACAGATGAAATTAAAACAGCACTCCTCTCAACAAAAGAAGAAAAACCACCAGGGACTGAAGGTTTTTCAGTAGAATTTAATGGTCATTTTTGGGACCATATTCAGAATCATTTATTTTATATGTATAAAGAATGTATCAGTCAGAGATAAATGAGTACAACTGTGAAAGAGGGTATTATTTCCCTGATAGCAAAGCTGGATAAAGACATCTTTTTAATAGATAATTGGCGGCCTATCACTCTCTTAACTGTTTATTATAAAATTTTGACCCTATCTTATGCAAATGGTTTAAAGACTGGGCTTGATCATATTGTTGCTGAAACCCTGTCAGGCTTCATCAGAGGTCGACATATCAGTAACAACATTAGGCTAGTATTGGACTTACTGGACTATGCTGACTTAGTAAAGTCAAAAGTAGGGCTGCACGATATTGGAAAAAACTGACATCACAACTTTTTTTGTTTTTGTGATGTATATTGCGATGTTAAAAAAATCAACAAAGCATTTATTCTTTTTTTAGACTTTGACGCCATTTAACATGTTTTTCTTATTGAGTTTCTTAAAGTGTTTGGTTTTGGGAAAACATTCCTAGATACAATTGAAATGTTTATAAAGGTATAGATAGCTCTGTAATACTAAACTTCGACACTTCTATTAGATTTGATATAAAATGTGGTGTTAGACAAGGTTGTCCTATTTCACCATTTCTATTTGTTTTGGTTGTTGAGTTCTTGTCCATAGATATTATACAAGGTCATAATTTGAAATGTATCTCTAAATCTGATAGAGAAATAAGAATTTAGCAACTAGCAGATGATACAGCACTTTTCCTTCATGACAGGCATCAGTCACCAAAAGCTATTGAGCTTGTTGAACAGTTCTCATCTGCTTTGAGTTTGAAGCTTAATATATCCAAATGGGAATTACTGCGTCTGCATGATTGTGGAGACTTGTCAATAGAAAATATACCTGTTAAAAGTGTAGTGAAGGTTTGGAAGGGGGGAGGTGGGAAGTTACACCAAACCCAGATGTAAATAGGCGTAACAAATAAATGGTTCGTTTCGCAGATGTATAGTGGAAGGGCAAAAGTCACAATAGATGAACTAAAAGAGTAGAACTGGGCCAAATAAAGTGCTGGTTAACAAGGAGCTGAAAAGGCTCCACCTCACAGGGAGTAACTCAAAGACAAACTAAAACAGATAACCAAACCAGCACTCCTGTTCCCACAGCAAACAGTTACAATACACTTAATAAAGATAGGCTAGGCCCAGCTCCCAGATTACACACAGAAAGGCTATCAACACAATAACGAGGCAAGCTGTCCGCCGTTCATCTTGGCCAGTCATTTGAAGCCCCCAGGAAGGAAGCTGCAGACAAAGCTCAACCCAGACAGGAACGCTGCTGAACCTATGGGGCCTGGCCACTGTGGAGCGTGGGACCGCCCTCCTGTCGCTTCGGCCAATCGTGTGATTGAGATGGCACATCCTGCTTTGCATACTAAATAGGCCTAAGTTTCACACATACAGGGAAGGATTGTAGGTGGCAGCTCTAACAGATACTGTTAATACTTTTAAAGGAGAAGTTCCGTTTTTTACAACCTGGACCTTATTTCTAGCATAAAATACGTTCATTTACTCACCCGAACAACTTTGGTGTAACTTGGAGTCCTTTGGTCGATATTTACATCCATTCGCAATCCACGTATATCCATGTAATTGTTCTCATACAAATCATTTGGGTGCTTATGTGACATCTAAGCTAAGAGTCCGAGAGAGGGAACTTATGTGTTGGGACAGGTTGCTTAGGGAACAGGTAAAGGGGCGGCGCCTCCCCGTTTCCTCAGGTGCATTCTGGAAAAGCTAACGACACAGACTGCGTTTACTCCTCTGCTTCACCTACTTTATACAGGTCAGTAAACGGACAAAGCACCATGAAATGTAATATATGACGGGTAGTCATGATGACGAATGATTACCGCTAATGTTTTATGGAGTTTGAGTGATGTTTGAGATGTTTTTTATGTTGAAAACAACCGCGACTAGTAGAAAAGTTTACCGCGAGGCCGCCATGTTGTGCGCGGCGGAGCGGCAGTTCCACTCGGCAGAGAGCCAGTATCAGTATTCCTGCACAAGATACGTGGTTAAATCGTCATTTATGCTGTTATCTTGTATTTTGTTAACATGTAGCTGTAGGTTTACACATAACACAAGAACTTTATCCTTCCTAGATTCTAAGCTTTGTACAGAGGGAAAGTATGTAGTTCATCACATGCATAGGTGCATGAACCACTGTGGAAACTGTGTGGTGCGTGCTGAGTTTGTTTATACTGAGTGGGTGTGCTGTGTTTACAGAAAATGTCGATTTATTTTAAATCATAATTAATGTGTATTGATTTGTGAACAGAAGAGATAAGAATAGATGTGAATGTGATAGAAACGACATGGAAATGACTAAAAGAGTATGATGAACTAAGTGAAATGTGATTAGGAACAGAAAAGTGTTATTTATGTAACTGTGGTTATGATACATGTGAGTTAATCAGGCAGATGCATTCTGGAAAAGCTAACCACACAGACTGTGTTTTCACTCCTCTGCTTCACCTGCTTTATACAGGTGCTATATTTGTTATTGTGGTCCTCCATCCTTGGGATCTGTAACATTAGTGGCCGATTAGCTTTAGCTGCCTTGTACTACTACACACAAATGTAACAAATATCTAGAAAGCACAACACACAAGCACGGTTAATCATAACAGATAAGAGTGCTTGTGTACATACGTCATATGTGATGACAGACAACAGTACAGTGTGACTGTTCTTTTACACTGTAGAGAATGACTCCTCAATATCGCTCCAAGTAGGCTACTTCCCTGAGCTGCTGCTTGCCGAGAGAGAGCTGCTGAAATCCAAGCACTGACGGCCATGTTGCTGCTGGAGAAGCAGGTAAGTGGAGCTGATTGGTTCATTCTTATCTCACAGGTGTTTGACATGACATTCGGTGCGCTTGCTACATTCAAAAATGTTTAGATCTTTCCATCTCCGTGAGCCGCAGACGTGCACGGAAAAACAGGCGTGTCGCCAGAGGGGTTTTCACTCGCCCGTTGAAATATGGTTACGTCCCGTATTTGAGGGTCAGCGCTGCTTCGGATTGTGAGTGAGCAAGGTGCGGCTATGTTGAAAATATTGGATTTGTGAGTGCAAAAAATGCTACATGTGAATGGCCCGTTACTCTTACCTTATTTTGTATTCTGGAAAGGATCAGTCCCTAACTCATTTTGACCATCAAAACTTAAAAATAAAATAAAATAAAGCTACAGGCAGAATTATATAAACAGATTTTCACCTGGTGTGATGTAAAGTGTCATGACTTTTAGCGCCTTTTCCAGAATATGCACTTCAACTGGTCGCAGCAAAGTCTGGTAGCTCTGAGTTGTTACTCAAACTTTGTTTTATTTTTTTTTGTTGTGTTTATGTTGTATATTGTCAACTTCTTAACAAGCTTATCCAGCCTCATTGCCTGCTTTTTTCCCAAACTTCCTTCCCAGCAGCATAAAATAAAACACTTGCCACCACAGACTGATAGAACATCTGCAGCATCTTACTACAGATGTTTAGAGATCTGAGCTTCCTTAGGAAAAAGAGGTGCCTCTGCCCCTTTTTGTAGAGTGCATCAGTGGCAAGGGACCAGTCCAACTTATTATCCAGGTGTACACCTAGATATTTATAGGATGTCACCACCTCGATGTCCACTCCACAAGTGTTCACTAGCTGAAGAGGGGGCTTGGACCTACGGACGTCCATTATCATTTCCTTTGTCTTTGAGGTGTTCTGTATGAGGCAGTTTTCGTGACTCCAGTCACTGAAGGCTTTTATCAAATCCCTATATTCAGATTCCTGTCCATTTCTGATACATGCCACAATAGCAGTGTCATCTGAGTATTTCTGGATGTGGCAGGACTCAGAGTTGTATTTAAAGTCTGCTGTATACAATGTAAACAGGAATGGAGCCAGGACAGTCCCCTGTGGAGCCCCCGTGCTGCTCATTAATGTCCCAGAAACACAGTTTCCCAACCTGACAAACTGTGGCCTATCTGTCAGGTCATCTGTGATCCAGGAGACAAAGGAAGGATCCACTCCCATCTCTATGATGGGAGTGTGTTGGGTTGGATGGTATTAAATGTGCTTGAAAAATCAAAAAACACTATTCTTACATAAGCGCCAGGTTCCTTCAGATGAGAGAGGGCACGGTGGAGCATGTAGAGGACTGCATCATTCACTCCTATGTGTTCTTTGTATGCAAACTGCAGGGGATCTAGTTTGTCTTTGACCTCAAGCCTCAGTAGGTGTAGAATCAGCCGCTCC
>OMNW01034815.1:31171-52976 GCA_900303245.1 Selene dorsalis | reverse complement strand
GACTTCGGCAGTGGCACGGAAGTGACATCATCAAGGTCGTAGGTCAGTGAAAAGCCGTGTAAAAACTCCGGATGACAACAACCCAACTCGGAGCCGCTCCGAACTCACGGGAGAATAGTGCCGGTGATTCATAACATATTGATGAAATGAAGGAGTTTCGCGGCAGATAATGTCTTATTTAGACGCTGCATCGTTGCCCCAGCAACTCCCATTATATGGATATATGTAGATCGCGAGTGGATCTAAATATCTTCTGAAGGACTCCAAGTTACACCAAAGTTGTTCAGGTGAGTAAATGAACGTATTTTATGCTACAGTCACAACAGCAGTCCGAAGCCTCGCCCACCTAGTTCCACCATCCAACCCAACAGGATTTGTTAACCTGAAATCTAAATCTAATCTTGTTAGTGGAGCTGCAGAGAGAAGCCTGAGAGAGACAATATTATTTCAGGTCCACATATGTATTCATATAGATCAGCACTTCAGCTAAAGCACAGGAAAATCAGATCAGCAGCAACTAGAATAACTTTGACTTCCTTTCTTCCAACATATAAGCCTGACTTCTGGGTCTATTGTTCCAAATTATAAATCCAACCGTTCATGCAAAATATGCAAATCAACTCTGATTAATCGCCTTGTCACTAATCCTCACAGTTGATCTCTTCCAGAGTGAAGGGTCCAATTTGCATATCTCATTCTGCATCTACTCTTCTCTGATGGAAAGCTGGTAATTACAGTATGGTTGGAGCTTGCCCCGCTGCTCTGTTGGTGAATGAATATGACCTGCCCTCACACATGAGCCACAATGGAATTTTAATCACCCCCAACCCAGGCCCTCGTCAAAATTTATTAAGCTCCAAGGGACTACAGTGTAGATGTTTATTCAACCCCAACAATATTTTTCAGCATGGGTATTATAACACCAGGATGTCTTTTCTTACAACCAAGTTAAATACAGCATGTGAGTGACAGGAGAGAGGCTGATGTTTCAACAAGTAACCTTAAAATATAAGAACATACTTTAATCTATTGAATCCAGTTGAATATGGCACATACGTAATTATGGGATACAGTATTGAATCGTACATCATGTTAACTTAAGGTCTTTTCATTCAAACGATAGTAACTGACAAAGTCATTCTGTCAGTGACACTTCCCATTGACACTGACACAGTGGAGTGCAGCTGTGAAGCTGTTCATTGATTTTGTTGAGCACTGAACTGAATTTATCCATCTACACCTATTGAGAGTGAGCACACAGACGGGAGGGTGGTGTTAAAGCATCAAGAAGCTCTTTGACAACCTCCAGAAAACATCAGAAGAAGAAGTGTAGTTCACAGTGGCACCTGGGGATTTATAGCACCCAGCATGTACAGTATTTGGTGCCCAGTGCCAGTAGTTAAACAGCTACTGGTACTGCTAAAGCTTTTCATATGGGCATTTGAGGGACTTTTATCAACATGTGAGTGCAGATTACAGCAGAAAAGATATCATAACACACATTTTTCTTATGAAAATTGTGTTGAAAAATCCAGCTCACCTGTGACCCTAGTGAGGATAAGCGGTATAGAAAATGAATGAATGAATGAATGAATGAATGTGTTGAAAAAGTCATGTTAAGTTACATCAGTTCCAGTTAAAACAACACATCAATTTGAGGCTAAAGGGTAAAACAATGAGCCAATAGATGCAGGTCGCCTGGCTCAGTCAAACTCACAGCCTATACAACAACAACATGCCTAGCTGCATCATGTTTGTTGGAATATACTGTATGTTATCAGGGGTGAGATAATTGCATAGTATTCTTTTTTGAAAATACAGTATTACACTGTGGGTTGTTTGCAGCCTCAAAGTTGTTCAGCAACTGAATGCTTCAAGTCTGTAATGTGTATTTTCCAGTCAGTCATTACATAATTCCTACACTCTATTAAGTGTTTCCCTAGCCAGGTTTAATCTACAGCAGCATTTCAAGACTGAGGCTGAGAAATAAGTCTGACCACTTCTACTTTTTTCCATTAATGCTTATGACAGAAGCCCTCTGGTAATACTTTTGTGGTTTAATGCGACAATTTCACTCAAGGAGTCAAATTCAAAAACTTGGATATAGTAAATTTACACAAAAAAATGAAGTAATGGAATGTATGGTGGAGGCCATTCTGATTCAGGACACTTTTTGTCAAATTCACTCAATATCCAATCAATCACTGTCCACTGTGTGTGTGCTGATAAAAACCTACACAGCTCAGACTCAGTACAAGAGAAATAATCAAAATGGCTCAGACATTGTAACACAGCACTATTCCAACAATCAGCAGGGGGTGTTGGTGCTTGTGCACATGACAGGGGAAAAGAAAAAGGGGGGGAATGGGGCAAAAGAAAAACAGTAAATCGGAGTGTCTGTTTGCTCTGTAGTAAGGTATTTATCCAAACAATGTGCAAACAGCTTGACAGCCATGAAGGACTAAAAACAGCCATTTGTTAGCACATGATGCATGACTGTAAATGCTAATGACAGGCTAATGCCAGGCAACCCTACCTCCTATTTTCCTCCTGTCTGTCAGTGTAATTTTGTATAAACCAACCTCAATAGTGTTTGTGAACATGTCGTGTGTTTGATAATGTTGCTATTAGAACGAGTCCCTGACTCTGCCATAGTGGTATTCATCATGATGGATTTTGGGGCTGAGCTTCTGAAGCAACAAAAGGTGTGCATTTGTTTTGTCACTGAATTTTTCAAAAATGCTAATTCAGCCTAAAATAACTTCAAACTTCTTCAATCAGTGAGAAAGCAGTTGCAGCACCCTGAATGCGCACCAGGGCAGCAGCCTGTTTACTCTACAGTGCTATATAACAACACGGATGTAAAAGTGCAGTTTAAGCAAATAATAAGAAATTGCATGTTAACATTACAAGTGTCTGTCACTGTGCAGGTGCAGATAAGGAACTTACTGTACCTGTTTCACATCATATGCGAAGAGAACGTATTTCAGGTCAGGGGAGACAGAATACTTGGCCACATTGAAATTTATCTAGTGGAAATAAGAAAGACAAAGAAAGCATGATGAGTACATACACTTAATAAATGATGTATACACAATGCGCAAGACAGACATCTACTCACAAATGTCGTGTTTGTCAGGACAATCTCTGTTTCATTAGTGAGAATGTTGAACTTGATGACATGGCCGTCAGTGTTCCTGTAGATGACTTCGGAGTCTGTGTATAGGAAGAGACAGAACAAAGAAAAAAAACAGATATCTGCGTGAAGGAAATTGAATTCTGAAAACAGTCCCCAAAAAATCGGCGCAGAGAAAAACTTCAAAGCACAAACAGACCAAAGCAGCCACCCTGAAATCTATTTAGAATTGCAAAGATGCCATTAAAAACAAGTATTGTCTCAGCCTCATTGTTACCCCAAATTATAACGGTAACAGCGCAGCAGACAGACCAACAGGCTGTAATGTAATGTGATTAACTGTTAAAATCAAAAGTGAGATTTCACTGCCAGACATACACAAAGCAGAGGCCTCCATTTTTTCATCTTCCAGGTAACACGACATGTTGTGTATTGATGGAAGAGCATTGTGTGTCACAGCCAGGAAAACATCTTTTGTACTGAGCCGGACTGCTTGGATGTGACTGTTGTTTGTCTTGTGTCAAAGCCAAACATTCAGAAGTGTAGCGAGCTTCAAATGTCATGGAATGGTGCACTGTTATGAACAATAGTGCTGAGCTGTTCACACAATAACCTGCAGAAACAGATTAACACATGCAAACATGTATAGAGCGGAAAAAGACTTGCCATGAACGTACTGTGATTTACATATTAAGTGTTGATCCTAGGGATGTGTAGTCGCAAGAGTCTGGCCACAGATGTGCATCATGATACAGGGGCAACGGTACGATATATTGCGATATACAGACTGCATGGCTCTTGTCGCAGTCTTTACTGCCTTCCTTAGTGTTAAAGCCAAAATGTCTCCAACACATCAGCTTTGAAAGCTGCGGGAGCCGGCGGTATCCGTTCGTCTTCAGCCATCAGTGAACTGTGCTGAGTTACCCAACATTTGAGCGTGCGAGTGACAGACCTGTACTCTTGCAAGATTGAAGAGAAGTCGATGGCTGAATGACTGCTGCCAACTAGCAGTCAGAGTTTTGAATACAACACAGAAACGAGCCACTGCTGTCAATGTTTGCATGTAAATTGTTAATACAGTGCTTTTGAATATTGATACAGTATTGCAAAATGAAATATTGTGATATTTCAGTGTATAGATATTTTCTTACACCGCTAGTTGATCCAAATGTGGTGGAGGTTATAAGAATTTATCATCATCTATTTATTCATTTATTTATTCATGTATTTATTTATCATTTTTTCCTGAGTGAGCAAATGAAGATATAGATTTCATTAAGAAAATCCTGCAATGTTGGATGATGGGTCTAGGTGGGTGGGGCTTAGGACCTGACTAAGAGAGGTGACTACTTTTTTGTGACATCATATGGAGGCAGAGGTCCATACGGCTGGTTTTAGGCTCAGTTGTTGTATACAGCCTCTGGTCATTTCTCAACCTAAGGCTGATTTATGATAAAATAAAATACATAAACACACACAGAAATCTATCTTTATACTGACTGTTTCACAAACAGTTCATCAACCTTTGAAACAGACTATGAAAACACAGACATGCTGTCATCACCAATGACTGACAATATCCCTCCACCCTTCATCCCTGTTTCTAATCAAATGATCTAAAATGGCGAGAGAGATAAAACTCATAAACTAACAAATGAGTAAGCCTATTGTTTATTTATTTAATGATCTGTTTCATGGCCAAATATAGATCTGTATTAATAGTCAGCCTGCTCTCATCCTGCCAGACATTATTGTTCCTCCACTGACCTTGTGGGCCCATCACAGTAACAGACATCATCATATCAGACAGTCAGTGTGTGTGAATCTCCAGAGACCACAGACCAAAGATTGTTCCAAGCTTGGATGCTCAAAGACCATGTCAAATGGAAATTGCTTGTGATGACTCCTGATCTCACATTTGTGTGATCCTGTTTGATTAGCACAATTGCTGTAGTGACTTTGGCTTTAACTGCACAGGAGCTGAAAGCATCATCATACCGCAGCATCAGATAGATCCCAGATTCATATTCATCTTAACAGCAGCTCTCGACGCTCTCTGGGCTCCATCGGACGAGTTTTAGTTGGTGGTTTATTTAGTGCAGAGATCAGACAGCAGCCATAGAAACACACCACATATTCAGATAGAGTAAACAACATAAAACACCACATACCATAAGTGACAGAACAGCAACCTGAACTCAACAGCCTCAAGAAAAAGAAGGTCTGGAGAGTATGAGCACAGACAATGACTGACCTCAGCATGGTCAAGGTACTGAGGGTTTCAGCTGAAAATACCACTGTAAGTGGTTCACCTGCAGAGTTTACTGTATGTCTTCTTGTCAGATTTTATAACTTATTTTTTACCTTCACTTTTATATGCTGCTCCTGTGACAAGTATTTCTCCCTTACGTGGGATCAATAAAAAGTCAAGTGAAATAGCTGCAAAATGAGTCTTCTGTTCAGTGCTCATTAAATAGACCTGTGTGTAATATTCTGCCAGATGAGTAAATGTAAATGTAAATGTAGATATAATAGATGACTGCTCCTTCACTTCTAGTTCTCCCTTATAAGGACCTTGAGTCTTTCTGTTTCAACATGTAACTTTTTCAGCAGTGTGCCATGTTTAACTTGTCCACATCTGACATAGCACTACGAGCTATGACATATTACATTCTATACTGCTGCTTTCAAGGTACAATGTCACCATGACCGAGACATTTCTGTCCGCTCCCTCCGTCTTTGTGTCAGCCAGACTCTCCTGTCACAGGCCTGCGCCAGCTCTTCAAATGCTTCTGAATAGTGCAGTTAAAAAAAACCTGCTTCCCTCCATTGGCTCTCTGTCCGTGTCAAATCACATTTTAATGTGCTTCTGATGACTTACAAAATTTTAAATTGTCAGGCTGCTTCGTACCTGTCTGATCTCCCTTAAACCTTTTATTCCATCCTGAACAGGGCTCCCCAGAGCCAAGAAGATGTCAGCTGGCTGCAGGGTCTTTTCCCATCACCCCCCTCTCACTCTAAAATAACCTCCCTGCTGACTTCACAATGTCTGACGGTTAAAGCCAGCGCTCATTTTATATCCACCTTAACTTTAAATTAATTGCTATTTGTTTGATTTCTTCAGGCCATCGGTCTCAGTGGTTCTATCAAACCTAATATTCACAGTACATTTTTATCTTGACAGTCTCTGACTATCTCTCTCTCCATCTCTCTGTCTATCCTGTGCTGTCTTTTCACTGAGGCTCTGTACTGGACCTACTTCACTATGTTTTGTACCAACCTTCACTTTTACACTTCCACACTTCTCTTGGTATCACACTACATTTACTAAATCAAACATACTTGTACTTCAATGCATTTTATTCATTTGTTTTTGTTACTACAAAATAAATCTGGAAGAAATCTGGCAGCCCACTGATGTTGTTTCTGTCAGCCTTTATGGAGCTTCTGAAGAATCTTCTGAAAAACAATGGGAGAGAAGTTTGTCTCTCTGTTGATGTCAGAAGTAGGTGAGAGAAGCTACCCAACTTTAAGAATGGTATGTCACTTATCCCTGTGTGTGTTAGCTACTAGGCCTTTGCCATAACAGTAATATAATAGACTTTACCCTCCTTAGGCCGTGTGGACCAGAACAGAGCGTGGGTCTAGCCTACGGAGTGCCCACTGCATCTCCCAGGCCTACCCAATTGCCTAGCAACCTCAACAGCCACAGCTCGTTCAAATTATTACTCACTAGAGTTATCTGCAGACTAGAGTAGACCATCACATGTACAAATGACTTATAAACACAAAGGAAAAACACAAAGGTGTGAATGTTAAAAGTGAAATTAAAATGTTAAAATGGTTTTGATTTATGTTTCCTCCACCCCCACCACCATCACCATCTCCACACAATACTCCAAGCTCATGCAACTGCACTGTGGGACAGCGCGGGCCGTAAATGATCTAACAACTGGAACCTTCAAATTCAGGAGATAAAGGCTACATTAATCAGCTGCTTTTGAAGGAGTCTTAGAAATGGGACAGCCTTGACCTGTGATGCATTCAGTTTTCAGATGTTCCAAAGGATGTGGTCGCTGAATTGAGACACAGCTACAGATAAAAGCAGCAACGTGAAGAGGAACTGAACAGTGGCTCAGGAGGTTCATCCATTTATCAGAAGGTAGAACAATGGTTAAACTCCCACCTCCCCTGCATGTCCCTGTGAAAGATACTCATCCATGAACTGTATCATCTATGAGTGTATGAGGGATATAAATGGTGCAGTATGTCTCTGTGTGGGTGAATGGGTGAATGTGTCTTAATAAGACGAGAGTCTTTGTCTACTTTGCTCTTCATGTTATATCATCTGACTTCCTACTTTGTTCTCATAATACTCAGAAAAGCCAAATGGGTGCTTTCAATAAATTTGCGAGTGAGTCATAATCTTCTACCACAAGCTCATTTTGGACGGTGTGTCGGAGTATGTGCTTGTAGTCAAGTGTAAGGGTCGTGTCTGGGTTACAGCAGTGATGAAGACCTTCACAAGTAAACACAGCTGTCTCTGCTGAACACTTGATAATCCCAAACAGCTGGTAAGGCTGCTTTTGGATGTCGCTCCATCTACATCCTGAGGTCTCTCTGGCTTTCACTGTAATCCACAAAGTTTCCACCAGAATTATCAAATGTGTCCTTGAGTGGTGCAGGGAATTTCTAATTCATGTATAATATCTAGATATAGTTTTGTAAGGCCAGTACAGGACTTCATCTGTGGTTTAAATATGCTTTATATCAAAGGTAGAAATAAACTGTTTACTATTATGAATTTTCTAACAATAGATCGCAGAATGGTAAAAACTTCTACAACCCCCCAAGAAAAAAAAAAGAGTAAAATAATTAGGGTTGTCCTCGACTAAGGATTTTCATAGTTGAATCTGATTGGTCAGATTTGGTCAGACTAATTGTCGAATCATGTTGTTTTTTCCCTCATTGATTCATGATCTCATTTGAGTCTTTTTCTACTCCACAGGAAAGAGCTAAAACACCCAGATATAAACAGGTTTAACTCCTCAGTTGGCATAAGATAACAATAACAGGACACTCTCCATCCTTCATTCTCGACCATCACCATCTCTCTTTTGGAGACAGTGATGACTATGAGGTTGTGCTGTGCATTAACGAGTGTGTATGGAAATTAAAATGAGAAGTCTCATTGTTGTGTGGGCATGTGTGTACGCAGGTGCTGCACGAACGATAGACAGAGAACGCGTCACTTAGTTTAATCTTGTAAACAAAACTTTAGGCCCGAATTTAATTTTCCCTCCATTGAAGGGAAATTACATTGAGACAGAGAGAGAGAGAGAGACGGGTGCTCCGGTGCTCGAGCACTCACTGTGATGTTTGTAACAAAATAGGCTAGCCTATATTAGAAGAAAACAAAGAAATGCTATGTAAAATCAGCAGCGGTGATCATCCCTATACAAGCAGAATGGCACAATCTTTTTTTCATAACCACATTTTGCGACAATTCAACGACGGGGTTGATAGTCGAATCAGACTTCTCCGAATCGAATCGACGAATAGTCGACCATTTGAGGACACCCCTCAAAATAATTTACTATCCAGAGGCATTAACACTG
This sequence comes from Selene dorsalis, assembly GCA_900303245.1. Classification (NCBI taxonomy): domain Eukaryota; kingdom Metazoa; phylum Chordata; class Actinopteri; order Carangiformes; family Carangidae; genus Selene; species Selene dorsalis. Next base: position 44,222 of record OMNW01034815.1, on the reverse strand, counting down.
AAACCAGCACACATCTATGAGAGGAACTCATTCTTGTGATCTTTAAAACATCACCATAGGTCTCTGCTCTGCTCTGCACTTGTCTCCTTAAATAATGAAACATTTGTAGCTGAAAAAGAACAAGCTAAGACTCTAATGTATAAGTAATGTCATACGTCTGTAACGCCATGAATAATGAAATGCCTTGGCTTTTCTTTTTTTAACTAAGCTTAACTCTGCAGCTTAGGTACAGGACATGTGTGGATTAAGTAATAGTCACCGTCCACGCCATGTGCCACCACTGTGCGTGTGTGTGTCTTATAAAATGACATTCACCTGGGTAAAGAAGGAGAACCAGCCTGGTTTAAGCTCACACCTTCAAAATGTGTCATTATGTTATGCTCTTTGATGTTAGCACTAGGCGGATAAATGATGTAATGTTGTGGCTCAAACTGTCTTTCAGTCAGGAAAAAAAAGAACTGAATTAGAAATAACACATTATCTGTGTTTTCAGAGGAGGAGGATGGCATGAGTCACAACCAATGAAACCTGAGCTCTCAGCACCATGAACGTGAAGGTGGAGGTGTCGGTGTTTGACAGTAATATGCAGCATGATATGCAACATTTCACTTTATCATCATTGTGCACATGTTGGTGTTCATTCTGCTGTCAGCTCATTGTGGTTTTGTGTTTCTATTATGATTTTTATTGGAATATTTCATCATAGTTGTTCTAAGACTTTAGTAATTGTTAGAACATCAATTGTTAAAACAGTGCTGTAGCTTACATTATTGTCCTGTCTATATACTCTGTGGTGCTTACTCTATGATATGTCTATTTACACAGTTTACCATTAGCCTCATATGTTATAATCTTACATCTTATAGATACAGGTGATGTAATAATGAAAGTAATACATTCCCTGTGAGAACTCAGGAAGTCTATGATGTGGCTTTAAACTGGTTCAGATCATATCGATACGATACGAATGACTTTATTAATCCCCAAAGGGAAATTAATTTGTCTGTCAGCTCAACACCATTTGCAGAAGAATCAAAAAAGCCCGACGGCTAAAGGTACAAAGGATCTTCTACATTTCCTGGTCCATCAAGGTGCCATGAAGTAGATGATCTGAGCCGTCGAGAATGGCCTCCACCTTCTTCAGTGTGCATCTCTCCACCACATCACTCAGTAAATACGTCAGGGAAACATGATTTAAGTCTCCTGATATCATCAAAAGTGCATCAGGATGTTTAGTCTGCATCCTAGCAACCACTTCATGGAGAACTTCAGATGGATCTTCAGCAGTAGCCATTGGTGGGATGTACACAAGTGTTGTTATGATTTGAAAAAATGTCTACTTTCTGAGTCTTCACCAATATCTCCAGCTCTTCATCACTCTTGTTGGGCAGAGAGTTGATATTTCTCATGATGACTGACAGCAGAAAGGACAGACAGTACATCTCCACTTCCAAGCCTTCATCTTTGCACCACCAGCATGGCGACCATGAAAACAGCTCTTCATCTCAGCTGGAACAGGAATGGGGTGGCTCCAGATCTCCATTTTCAATGAAAGAAGCTCCTCCTGAAGAATCTCCTCTCCTCACAGTAGTCAGTAGTTGACAAAATACGACAAAAACACAACAAAAATAAAGTAATGTTTGAGTAAAAACTCAGAGCTACCAGACTTTGCTGCTCCCAGTTGAAGCGCATGTTCTGGAATATCTGTTTAACATGTTTCTCTGTGTGATTGGCTGGATCAGTCTCATCCTCCACTAACTCACCCTGCAGTGTCCTTTGAATTAAAGGCAAATCTGTATTAACTTTTATTTTTTAGGTTATGCTCCCTCTTTATGACATCATCAGTAAATATGATGTTCATTTTTTCCACAACATTATCACTCTATCATTCTGCTGAAAAATCTCACATGTGCAGCTCCTTGTAACCAGGTTTTTATCTTCTTGCTTTGATTCAAATTTAATTCAGCCACAAGTCAACCACATGGACACGTAGCCGCTATAATGAAATATGTTTTTAAAATAACTTTTGTGCAACCCCCTCTCGAGCAACAAATGTCACAGAGTCAGCAAGGTTTCACATCCACTGAAAGGGTCTCATCGCTATGTTTTTGACACAAAAATCTCACCTACAGGACGATCCCTCCTGATAGCTCACAGCACATCACCACAACACCCAAAGGTGAGAGACACATTGACCAAAAAAGAAAAAAAAAAAGTGTCTTCACCCAAATTTTCACACTCACAGACCGATAATCCATTTAAACTCTCCTTTAGGTGGGTTTATTCCAATTTTAATGCTAAACAGCCAAACACTGGACTCCTTGAAGGAATAAATGAGGCTGCAGTAATGATATCTCTCTCCCAGTGTTTGCACTTAGTGAGCCATGAGACACATTGTAATTTTCTTTTGAAAACAGCAGATTTATTTTGGTTTTAACTGCCCAGCTCCAAAGCCTGCTGCCCACATAACTGCCATGACTGTCAGGGAATAAAAGATTCATTTTTTCCCGCTGAGTGGAGGCTGCAATAAGGGAGAAAAAACTGTATTTAGTGCTAACTATAGAAGTCAGTAATAATGTGTCACATTTCCTAATCACATGCCTATTTATACTTTGTCACTTGAGGGCAGTGGTGTTGTCTCCTTATGGCTAAAGGAAGCAGGCTTTCCCAGTTTTACAGACTGCCATTGTCACTGAAAACACTGAGAGTCAGTAAATAGTCTGTTATAGCTGCCACCCCTCCTCTTCTATAATCTCATTTAGGTAAAACAGCACCCCAATGTGTGGATGTGTGGTGAAACTACGGTGGCCAGGGGTAACAAACACCTGATGTCACCTCTGGGCCCACTATTTCAAAACTTGTAATCTGGATCAGAGTAATCTGGATAATGAAATCCCCCTTTTCTCAGTCATGGATCAAGGTGATCCTGCTGACTTCATCTGAGTGTTTGAAAACACTGGCAGGGTGGATCACCATGATCCAGATCTGACCAGCTACGGATTTCAAAATCTCGCGTCTCAGCCTCCGGATCGAAACATGGCGGACTGCTGCAGTACTTAGGAAACGTAACGTTACACTGTCCATGAATTAGGCGTTTCAGTAATGCCCGTGATCAGGCCTTTGTGTACTTGAACACAATTACTGTGACTATTGTGGATTTCTGACGATGACAAAGATATATTCATACACCCTCTGCTTCTGCTTTCAGAGTGCACTCAGTCACAGCCATGGACCCCTCAGCCATGCCACTGTTAATAAGGACAACAGTACGAGTGCTTGAAATCCTTGAAATGCTTCAATTGTAGTGATAAATTCAAGGTTTTCAAATTATTGGGTTTTGAATAAAGTGCTTGAAAATGCTTGAAATTGATTGGTCAGTGACACAATTAGACACATTTTTCCTCTTAATTCCTCTGCCTAATGTAGAAGGCTCTAACTAAACATAAATATGGTCACTTATAGCACAATAAGATCTGATTTGATGAAGTAAAATAATTGTGTTTGTACACACAAACACTGTGAAATACATGTTTTAAAATCACATTTAATTACTTTCCAAAATAAAAGGGCATTTTCAAGCTTATCTGATTGTAGTCAAATTTGTCTTCATTAAATCTGAAGCATGAAAATGTGCCTTGAAAATCCCTGGAAAGTGCTTGAATATGATTTAAAACATACAGCAGTTTCAAGATGTATGGCCAATCAATATTTTGGTATGCTGTAAATTTCTTCTATTAGACGTACTCAAATTATTTGATAAAAGGAAAACACTAACAGTTTTGATTAAGTGTAATCAACATCTTGAGTAACAATATGTAGGAGAAGTGGAGCTGAGGCTTTGTCAATCCAAGTCAAATCCACCTCTGAGGTGGGATCCAAATAATCAAGTTGATCCAGATCTCTGCCTTAACCTTTTAAATTCCCAAATTCAGCCTTTTATCTGGATTCAAGGGAGGATTGGATTACCAGAGCTGAATCCTGATCTTCACGATCAGGCTTCTCTCAATCTGTGTTGAAATACCCAGTTTTAAAATTAGATTTAATCAACGAGAAAGACGAGAAAGAACAAGATTTCATCCAATCCGACCTGGGTAATCCTGTCAGATCACTTTTGAAATAGTGGGCCCTGGTGATTGGAATCACAGGAGATAACTGCAACCCAACAATACTGGTAGGTGTTATGGAGGTTAAGGTAAAGTTAAACAATACGCAAGCATGCAAGGTTCAAGTCATGCTTCTGATACATGGAACTGTTACCTTGTGATGTGACTCCTGGTTGTTTGTGAATGGATGCTTCTTTATTCATTATCAAATCTATATTTTGCATCAAGCAGCTGAATAAGATGTTTAGGGTGATGTGTGTCTGAGAGACAGTAAGAGATTAAATGTGTGCAGGAAAACCTAAGTGAAGGTTAATAGTCTATGTCTGCATTATGCAATTGCGTATAAAATTATAAAAGGTGCTTCTCCACCAACTTATTCCCTTTGCGCAGAGCCATATAGAATTATTTTCCCCCTTCTATGCCACCGCCTGATGGAAATGCTAATGATAGAGATGTGGAATGTGTGTAAAATGCTGACAGCGAGCCAGACCTCATCAGCGTCAGCAGCACAGCTCCTGAGAGAACGAACTGACAGACTATACACATCCATACATAGACTGATCGATTGATCGATGGATGGATAGATAGACAGAGAGACAGACAGACAAGTGCAAAAATCAAACAAAGTCTTCACACCAGGAACTGCTCCTAGGGATGCATGTGATGTTTCAGACACCTGCCCTTCATCAGACATGCACATCCATACCCAATAGATTCACCTTTGGAAGCAGTTCCTGGTGTGCTCTAGATTCTATACTAAAGATCAGTGCAGCTTATCATTGTGTTCCTGACCGGTCATTGAGTCTTGTTGTTACGTTTTGATTTCCACAGAGAAACACACACTGTGTTCAGATACAAGCTGTCAGGAACTTTGTGATCACCTCTGATCCCCTCATGTAAGACAGCCAGGCCACTCTACCATCCACTCCTCACCTCAACCTCCCATTTGCCTCCCTGTATGTTTACTAAGGAGAGTTTCAGCTGGACTGAGTTCAACCTACACATTCTTACATCTGCACACAATAAATATCCCTGTTTGAACAGATATCACATATAGATCACTCTGTCTTGTACCATACGTTGTTAAAACTAGAAAGTGACACAACACATGCACACACTTGACTGCAGCTCAATCATCATGTTTTTCACTGTAATGGCTCATCATATACTAGACAATCGTATACAGCTGTTAGAGCCTATTTTACTGACCTTGATGGAGCTACACTGGCTGCAGTCTCTCAGGTACAGTGCGACAGAAAGGGGCTTGTGAGGGGCACTAGAAACAGTAATAAGCAAATTTTGGCCTGACTAAAAGCCTGTCCACTGGCAGATGAAGATGCACAGCCAATGGAGTGCAGAGTCTGGGCGGGTGGGCCAAGTGGGAACTGTGGGCACAATGCAATATGCATAGCACAGACTAAATTATTTAGCCAAGGTTACGTAACGTTCAAGTGCTGCGTCTGCAGTCCCTGAGGTTCCACCGAATGTCACAGCTGGTCGAGCTCAAAGCCGACGTGTTAAAGATAGAACATGAGAGCCTGCTCCTGCAGATGCAGACAGTAAATATGGCAGCATGTGAGGCATCAGGGCCAGCCGCTGCTAGAGCTGTTTAATTAAAAATGACACCTGTGATTCACTGTTTACACTCTTCAGTCTTCTTGATGATTGACAAAAAAAAGACATGGATGTGTTGACTGGCTTCTGCTGGGTGCATTGCAAACAGACAATGCATAGTGCGCACTATAGATAATGACTCTTAACATATATTAAACTGATGTCCTTCTCTTTATTTCAAACCATGTTTTAGAATAACAATAAATGAACCTTGTATATATGCATGTTAATGTATGTATACCTACAGTGTATATCGTATATGAATGCATGTACATTATGTTTGTTGATTAGTACCCTTTAAACTTTACATTTATAAATGTTAACTAGTACAGTGTGGATGCAGGAAGTTATCCCACTTGTAAGATAAACCTTACATATTTTCAATACATGTAATCCTGGTCTTAATTTGGCATTAATCCACTTCTTACAGTAGCATCAATTTGACAATTTGAGTTAAATAATGAAAAAAAAACATAAATATGGTTATTATAAATTAACATAATAAATTCTCATAGAAAAAGCACAGTCTATGAAGACAAATGAACAAATGCATCACACAGAGTGTCCATACACTGGGTGGGATTACAGTTTAGGATCTTGAAGAAGTACTAGCAGCTGATTTACAACTGCATGACAATAGTATTATAAAAACAAAAACCCACTCAGAGTGATAGCTGTTAATAAGCACCAATGAGTGGCAAACACACCGCTCTCATTTTTGAACATTAGATGGTGGAATATATTCCTGATAAATTTTCAGCTTCATGTTCCTAGAAATAAAGTGTGCTTTGAGTGTTTTGACTTCAAAGAGGCACTAATACCAAAACTGACCAGAATCTCAATTCCTTCATTAAACACTTGTGAGTATTTTAGCTTCATTTTTGCAGAGGGATGAGGGACGAGAATCAAAGATTTATATTCATTATAGGTGCAATCTGTCCTCAGGTGGAAATTTTACAGATGATCATGGCCAGAAAATCATTTCATGTTAGATCAGTTGTACTGGATAGAAAAGATCATCCTGTTCCAAATCCCCATCACAGGAACATTACCCCCCACCCCCCTACACACACCTCACACCCCTTCCCCATTTCATGACAGCTCTCTTATGATAGCTGGAATAAGAGGCCAATAGATGGTGTACTGTATATGTTCAGGTAACGTCCAGTTTATTGTCCAGGCCTGCACATGGGTATTTGGAAGTGTGCATCACTTTTTCCATTCATTTTCCTTCCTTCAAAAGTTGACTCACTGAAGAGAGGACCTCTGAACATCAGTGACCACCTTCAGTTATAGATGTTACAAAGAGGCAATTCTTGTTTTTCCACTCACTGAAGACCATTGTTAGATCCCTCCATTGTTCACTCCAGCATGTTCATTGAAGGCAAATGGTTGGGGATCTAGTGCATGTTCAATTTCAGAAGACCTCAAAAGATGAAGAAGTAGCCACTCTGGAGTAGCCATTCCAGACCCTAGCCACTCCAGGGTCTTTATAATGTTTGATGTGAGGACCATCACACATTATAAAGACCCTTGAGCTTTAGGTACCAGAAGAAGATAGATGTTCTCCACAGTACCTTCTCTGTTCGTAGACCCAAACTGAAGATCCTGAAGAGGCTCAGCCCGCTGGGCTGCACAGTCCAACCAAGTCTCCATGAAACGCATGAGACTGCACTCACAATGTGCTCACTGGTTCACAAGTGCCTCCAGTTCATCACACTTGTTAGCCAGGGAGTTGGTATGTCACATAAGGATTGATGGTAGGAAAGACCTATATCTCCATCTACTTGTCTACGTCCCCGTTCAACATCTGTGATACAGCTTCTTCAGCTCAGCTGGTATGGGATGTTTAACTCTAGATGTAGTAAACAAGGAGCTCTACCTAGTGTAAATTATTTTCTTCATCATCAGACTTTCCAGCAGCATAGAATAAATACGTCAATGGACAAAAATACGCTTAGTGCAAAAACTTTCACGTGCTGGTAAGCCATTAGAAAGTTTACTTCATTATTACTCTACATCTGACATAAAATCATAATAATACAAATTTAATATTTTTACTCCATGAAAAACATGGAGATGAGGGTGTGGTCATTTTCTTAGCACTGGGGGCCATCTGCTGGTCCTCCTCTCAGGCTGCCACCAATCACTGATCAGCCTGCTTTGATCAAGACTTTTATCACCTGCCAGATCTCTGCTAGATTCTCAAGAAATTAGTTTGAAGACATTTTAGAGGATAAATGGGACTGAAACTGAACTGTGTGTTTTAGTGCAGTCTAAAACTAACAGACTATATTTTAGAATGCAAATCAAGCTGAAAACGAAGAAGGCAAACCATCCTCCAATCCCCAGTGAAAACTGAGCTCTTGACTTTAAAGGCAGATCGTCCACTCTCTGGTTTTGAGCCTTCTTCTCCACCTCCGTGTGAATTCTTTACATCCATTCAAACCCCAGAGTCTTCATTATACCTCACTGCCATTTCTGCACCTGTCATATCTGTCCATCGCCAAATGTGGCCCACCACAATCTGTGCCTCATTGCACTGGATCTCCTGCCATTCAGTGACCGGCAAAATAAGAGCGGACGTGTGAGTGAAATTAGAGCACTCCCCCTGCGATCCCTCCCCCCTGGCCTCTGACCACCGGAGAAATAAACGAGTAACATTCTCTGATTAGATTAGAAGATTAGGAGATGGTGCACAACACCTCCTCTGCAATACAAAGCCTTTAGACTTCATCAGTACAGACATTTAATTAATTACTGAACCTCATTTAACAAGCCATTGTGAATCATTCCAAGTGACTTGTTGAGCTTGTGTACAATGTCTGAGGGCCTCCAGCCAGTGGGGTTAAATTTTTAAGGATTGTCACAGTTGTGTGCTGTTTCAATGGTCTCTGCAGTGCACGTGTGGAAAGAACAGGGAAATTACCGACACAGTCTTGCTCAGTATATCACATAATGTCCATTCGTTTTAATTCCTCTGCCTAAACAACAGCTAATGATGACAGACTTCATTTTTATCAGACCTGCAGATAATTTATGAGGACAAGAATGTGGGCTGATGCTTTCAACAGATTCCTCTTCTACGTGCTGAGTGCCTACTCCAACCCCATCAAGTTCTTCACTCTTGACACTTGTGCATATGCAAAGTCAGAGCGAGATGCAGAGGAGAAAAAAAAAAAAACTCTTTCTATGCATGTGATACAGGCTCAGGCTGCCAATGCTAATGAAACATGAGAAGAGAAACCCACAATGGGAATATCAGGAGCTCTTCATCAGTCATTCTCCTTTAGCTGTATATACATCCTCTGTGCATTGTTCCTCTCTTCCTCATTGTCACCGTCATCTAAAACAATGTCAGCAATAAAAGCAGTGGAACAGCACACAAGCTCCTCTGGAGAGTGATGTTACAGAGACCAGTCCCAGTCCCTTCCTAAAAGTGCAAGTTTTTTCTACCTTCGGGGAAGCAACACAGTGTGCTTCAAAGGTGCCTCCCAGCCTGCACCTGGATGCTGCATTGTTCCAGTCAGCAGTTACGTCTGTAACCTGCACTTCCCCTGTGGCTCCAACAGGAACATTTCCATTTCCATTAGCTCAACGTCTTTCATCACTAGGTCACCTCACCAGCTCTCAAAATATACAGTACCATCACGAGCGTAGCCAAAAGCTTTGAATTAAATGACAATAGAGAAGAATCTACATGCAAGTGCAAAACTATGCTAAAAAGTATTAACTGTGAGCCATGTGTAGGGAGAAAAGACACTGACATCAATGTATTCATTCAACTGCATCCGTTTTTCAAATCTACATTAATTGTTTCAGCAGCATTGCCAAAATTATTGATCTAACCTGCAGTAGATGATCCATTTGATTCACTTATTTACAGTGTGTGTATAGAGCTGAGGTGCCCCTGTCAAGCTCTGGCCTGTTACACAGGGCTTCACCTTTTCTGATTTTCACACTGACTTATTACAAATGAGCAGTTAACATGATGTTGCTGACAAGATAACTCTGTGTTACATTAGTCAGGTGTAAGCAAATGACAGCAGTTTATGCACATATGTCTGTTTTTACACATTAATTGTCAAAAAGGTGACATGCATTCATTGAAAATCAGTTTTTTCGTCAGCGGCACGGAAATGGGAATAAAAAAATCAAATACAGCATGCCTACCACAGGTCATGTGACAAGGATGAGTTTCATCCTCTCCATCTTAGGACTTCACGACATCTAATCGAAAGGTTTTCGTAGCACTTCCTACATGTTTGAGACTCTACATCTGAACTGGGCCTTTAAGGTGTCAGGTAAGAAGGTGATTCTATAGCCATTTCAATAAAGGCAAACTGAACTATTGTACTGTATCCAATACTTGATCAGCTGAACAACTGATGTGTGAGTGGGACCATGTGAAGATCCCATGAACTTCACATGGTCGCCGTCTCACTTCTGTCTCACTTCTTAGTGAAAGTCTTGATTGTCGATTTCTGTCATGAACAAGACAAACAAAGGATCAAAACTGTGTTTCTCTCCGACCCCCAAGTGCACACAACAAAACAAAACAAAAGAGTACACAGAGAAGAAAACAAGAACTTAGCACTACATACAATAGCAGTCAAGCTTGACTGCTAAAGTGCAGTTATTCCTCTTCTGACATTTTTTACCACCTCCCTCTAGACTGGAGGAGGCGGTGGTATTTCCAGACTACATAAGCACACAGCCTGGAAAAAGACTGATCACATTTGGGATCTGACCAACAAAGGAGTAGATGTGTATAAAGTGTCTTAAATGTCAGTGACCTTTGCTACAATGACCAGTAACAGCACAAACAGTGTAAGGCACAAGGCAGTGATATATAAAATGAGTCAGATGGATTCAACAACTCACTCGCTATCTTATGTCATTTTTAGCCATCCGTACCTTTTATCTGCTCAGGTGGCAGAGTGATGCTTTAAGGTTTCTAAACACTTTATATTCTCAGAGAGAAGCTTATTGAAAGATGGGCCTGTGTTACTGTAGCTCACTCAGTCTCCTCTGATCCACATCTGGATGGTATTTTCCACAGCTGATTTGCATTGCAAAGTGAGTGTCACCGACATGGTTCAAATCATTGGGAGTGTTAATCACACGCTCATTAAAAAAACAAACATGTGTAGAAGGAATTAAGTCACACAGCTTTTTCATCATCACTAATTTAAGACCCATGTTATTTTGCTGTTCTATATTACAATGGTTCCAACTGGAAGACTAAACACACCCAGCACTGCAGCTTAATGCTGTAATCCTTGCTTCCATGACAAAAGCCATCTATTTAAAACTGAAGTCTTCAATGATTTTGAAGTAACATTCAGGTGTCAATGTGTAACGTGAAAGGACTTACTCATAGTGTTGAAGCCAAGATGATTATCAAGAGACTCTTTGGACCATTTTGGAGTCTTTCCTTGTATTGGTTTGACAGCCAAAAGCTTTACTGTTGTGGTTCACTGCACCAACAAGCACACACACAAAGTTAGAAACTAGCTGCTGCACAAAGATGGATGCTAATGTTGCTCTGTGGCTGATGGATGTGTATAGTTGGCAACTGCTTGCTAAGACCACAAACTTGATAAGGTGATAATATGATCATGTTAGTGAACAATTTGTTAAGCTTCTCCCAGATGGCTAAAAGATTAATTGACTTTTATGGAGGGATCTGAGGGTTAGGGTTAAGGTTATCTTGGTCTTTTGTTCTAGATCAGTAAATATGTGCTTTAAGTGAGGCGATGATGTCAGAGGATTTGAGGAGGTTGGAGAGCGAGGTGCCATTGTCTCAAGGAGTCTATATTTAAAACACACCATGTTTAATTCATCATCAACCACCATCCTTTCACGCTGGCCCTGTATCTGAGATGGAACATCAAATGTACTTCAGGACTTCATGCAGTGAAATGTCACAGGGTTGTGCGGGTTATAGATGGAATATGAATGTCACTCCATAATGCAGTGGCCCTTGTGACCCAAAAGGACAGCAGTGTATAGATCTCTTTCTCTATATATGCCACTGCTACCACAGATCCATACCTAGAGGTGCTGTGTTCTGTCCAAGGACATGTTTTAGAAAATGATTTACTTTTCAAAGTTCAAATCAAGTTCCTGACATCAGTCCTGGTTTCCCTCCCTGAAGATTAGCACATTCGCTGCAGCTGTTGCAGCACAAATCACTTATTCACATCTATGTGCTTTTAATCATTCTGCTTCTAACTGTTGAAATTCATGTGGCTGAGGAATGTAAAGATGTCAAGTACCAGATGGCCTGTGCACCAAGAAGGCTTCTTGACTGAAAGTCCTGTGCATGCATTTAATGTATATTAGTGTGAACAGCCCGTGGCCTCTTGCCAGTTGGTTGAATGGGTGCTGAGCTGTGATTCTTGTCAGGCGGGGAGCCAATCACATTTCACTTGTACAATAAAGGGGTTTTATTCTCATTTCAAAGGAATCTCCGCTCACAGTCACAGTTAAGTTTTGAGGTTTAATGAAGCACACAGCCTGGTACAAGTTCAAGGATAGATAGTAAAGTCTAAGAGCTGTTGTCACTGTAATGATGGCCATTAACGATTACTCCAGCCTTGGGTTGTCAGCTGAACAGGATACAGTCGAGGATAGGCAGCAAGCATCTGTGACAGGTGGTGACTGCTAGAAAGAGCAGTTCCCAGTTCTTTGATACACCCCCAAGACTTGAACTATGTTTCTAGTGTAGCGGTTGCCAAGCAAACTCATAGGTATGATATAGAAACATGGCAGCGTCACCATAACAATTTCTGAATTTGATTGGATGACTGCAATTTAGCCGTGTGACCTTTGAAGGTGAAGCAAAACGGACCTGGCCTTGAAATGTCACCAATAATACCTCAGTGCACAGGAAACCGATGGCAGGTCTGGTTTACAGTGGTTTATTAGCATCAACATTTCCCTGTCTTGCCATGTAAGCTAAACAGAGGTTATACTGTATGTAAAATCAGATCATGTGATTCCTCGTGTTTCTCTCAGCATTTGACATTTGTGTAAAATGACAGATAGAAATGATAGAACTACTTCCTGCTTTGCTTGCAGATGCTTCGCTCTATTGCTCTCCGCTTTACTCTCTTTTACTCTCTTTTTTTTCATTGCAATCCTTTCCTTCTGCTAAAAATTTATGGAAAGCGGATCATGGATACCTAGATAACACTGGGAGCCTAATTTATGAAAGTTTCTGAATGCTACCACTGTTATTTTAAACTGTCTTACTTTGTGAGTGTGGCCTATCAGCAGCACAAGCCTGCACTATCGTGACTGAGATTGAGGAGCTCAGCTAACAAAAG